>MCJB01046214.1:8758-37600 GCA_002018475.1 Nicotiana obtusifolia
GGGGCCGTACACTGTAACACCACGCGTACTTTTAGAAACATTGGAAAGTGACTCCTTAAAAATCGCTAGTAGATACTGTAACGTCGAAAGAGACATATGATTATGGAGTACGTTAGTGGGGGTTGTTTCCTCTGTTTTTTTGTCAGAGCGTGAAGATCGGTTTTGGTTTTCACAATTTTCACACCCCTCCTCTCCTCTCCTCTCCTCTCCTTCAATTTGGCAGTCAATATTGCGTCTTGGACTCTGCCTTAGTTACTGCAAATTTCTTTCTTTTGTGAATTCGGGGTTGTTTTATAGTGGTACATCTTTTATTTATTGGCTGTGCTACATGGGAGCAATTAATTTTAATAGTATAAAATTTCACTTAAAATAATAATTTCATTAGTTTTGATTTATATAAATTTGTTTGACCGATGAGTTTCTTTAAACTTGTGTTTTTAAAGACTTTTGAAACTTGTTTTGTTAAGTATATATATAATTTGTGTAGCTGCGAAAGCTTCTTATTAAAGATAATATTTGAATCCTAAAGTTAAGAGTTTTCTTATTAGTAATTGGTTCATTCTTTTTGAAAAATAGAAGAAGTATAATGTTTGTTTGATAGAAAAAATGATCGCATATTTAAACCGCTATTTGATTGGCAACATTAAATAATATCAATATTAAGTTATGTAATTTTTATGCAAATAAAACATAAAATAATAATAAAGCAAGGATCAGAAATTTAAAGACAAAAAAACATCTTTTTAAATTGAGTAATCCATATATAAATTCTTCATTATAAACAATATAATATAATATCCCCATAACCTGTAAGTTAAACCAACCCTAACTGCTTTATTCTTTGTCAATTTGCTCTAGTAATTACCATTCAAGACGAGAGTAACATCTGTTCTTGTTTCACATGAAAAAGAGAGGGAGGAAATGTAAAAAACAAGATCTGTTTTTCTATTTTATTATTATTTATTTCTAAAACTTAAACAAATACATTAACAACATGGGTGAATGACAGAAATAGGATACTTTGGTGTTACTATTAATTTTGGCTCCGAAATGAAAAGTTATGAGAAAATAGTCTCAGTCAAGTTTAATGAACATTGGTTAGACAAAAATATCCTCTCATCCCAAAAGCAGCAGAAGCGAGAATTGAATAGCAACAAATAAAAGACGCAAGAGAAGATAAACGTCGAAGATGAAGGATTTCAAATCTGGGTTCTATAAACTGAAGTTGGTTGTTGCTGAAAATTGATGGGTGTTATTTCTTGATATTTAGATTGTTGTGTTAACACTGATTTCAACGAATTTTATTGAAGAAACAAAATTTCACCATTATTGAAATTAAAGTTTTTGAAGAACAGAAAATTAAGTTTTATGAGTTACTAAAGTTTGATCCAAAATGACATTCGGATTTGCTGGGTTTGTGATTCGGAATTTATGGTTGAAATTTTAGTATATTTGGTAAAGAATTGAGGAAGCTAGATTGAAAATTGTTAGCAAAAATGTGATGAGTTGCTATTTGTCGAATGCTGTTGGTCCACAAGTTATGCCGCAAAAGTAATGCTGTACATTATATAACTTATGGGCTCCGCAATTTTTGCCTCTTAGACAAAATATAACTCAGAGATTTTAAAGCCACAATTTATTTCACATGAGCAACACTTTATATTACCTTATTGTTCTAACCTACGAGATAGTCTATAACTCCTGCCTTATAGGCATAGCTTAGATTAGAGATTTTGAAGCCACAACTTAATTTATGAGATACTTTATAATTCTTGCCTTATAGGTAAAACTTAGCTCACGGACTATAAAACCACAACTTATGCCCCATGTGCACTATACTATTTCATTGTGTTTAATAAGGGTAAGCATCAATCCAATCGGTTCGGTTCGGTTCGGTTCGATTGCAAATGTTATCGATTCGGTATATCGGTTGTCGGTTTATAAATATACTAAATCGATAACCGTACCGATAAGATATCGATTATCGGATATCGATCCTTATCGGTTCAGTTATCGATTTATCGGACTAAAAAACATCCAAAAATTTCATGTTTTTATTATATACAGAAATCGTGATCATACTGTTAAGAGAAAGGAACTGAATTTTTGCTCTTAAGAAAAGAGGGATTAAATTTCAAATTTAGAAAAAAAAAATTTCTTTGCATTTGAAAATCCAAATGAATGATCTCAATTTTCAAAGTTATAATTTAGTAGGAGTAATTAAGGAATAAGACATTCAACAATCTAATCTACTAACTATCTCACTGCGGGCGCGAGCATAAATCACAGAAAAATAAGAAAATCCTAATCTTGTATATGCTAAAGAATCAATACAACAAAATAAACAATTAGAAAAACTAAAGATTTGAACAATTAATTCTTTAAAGTTTAAAACTAAAAATAATAATTGAATAATTAAGATGAGAAGTTCAGATAAGTTTAAAACTTACTCAAAGGATTAAGGTTCGAAGAAGTAGAGTAACTGCCGAGAGAATTGAGAGAAAGAAAGAATAAAGTCATAAGGTGGCTTTATATACTTAGTGGGCAAACTATAATTTTGATAAAGTTTATTGGGCTTTCCGTTAAACCTGTAACGACCCGGCAGGTCGTTTTGAGTATTTTAGCCCCGATCCCTTAATTTATGCTTCCTCTGTGTTATATTGTAGTTACATGACTCGATGGGGTGTTTGGTTTCGATTTCGGGAGAGTTTCAGAGTGATATGTGACACATAGTCCCTAAGCTGGAAGTTCAAGTCATAGGAATTGACCGTAGGTTAACTTGTGTGAAGATGACTCCGGAATAATGTTTTGATGGTTACAATAGCTCTGTAGGTGATTTTGGTCTTAGGAGCGTATCCGGATGTTGATTTGGAGGTCCATAGGTCGTTTTGGCGTAAATTGGTGAAAGTTAGAAGAGTTGGAAGATTTTGAAAAGTTTAACCGAGAGTGAACTTTTTGAAATCGGGATCGAATTGTTATTCTGGAAGTTGGAATAGGTCTGTAATATCAATTATGACTTGTGTGCAAAATTTGGTGTCAATTAGAGTTGTTTTGGTATGAATTGGCGTTGGTTTCAGAATTTGAAAGTTCATAGTTCATATGCTTGAATTTGGTTGCGATTCGTTGAATTCTTGTTGTTTTTGGCCTCGAGTAGGTCCTTTAGGTGTTTTAGAACTGGTTGGTATATTCGGACGGGGTTCCCGGGGCCCCGAGTGTGATTCCCATCGGTATCGGATCATTTTTGGACTTGTGCAATTTTTGAAAATTTCCAGCTTCTGGTGTCATTGCACCTGCGAAGGAAATGAACGCAGGTGCGGACTCGCGTGTGCATGTGGGAGGGCGCAGAAACAGAGAAGGCAGCATAGGTCTGAGCTCGCAGGTGCGGAAACGATTCCGCAGAAGCGGCTTCGCTTCTGCAATGAAGAGGATTGTGGGTGCGTCCATACGCACAGGTGCGACGTGTGAGCCGCAGGTGTGCATGCACGGGTGCGTGCCTTTTTCTGCAGAAGCGGATTCTTTGGGCTTAAGTGAAGTCCGCACCTGCGATGGGTTTTCCGCAGGTGCGGAGCCGCAGATGCGGCAGTGTGGTCGCAGGTGCGACGTAACTGGGCAGAAAAGGGGATTCTTCGAGGGTTTTTCTTCATTTTTATTTTGGAATTTTGAGAGCTTAGTTTGAGGCAAAATATTGAGGGATTTTCAAAAGGAATTGTTGGGTAAAGATTCTTGACTAGTTTTTTTTATTAATTCCCATGAATCTACTATTAATTACACCTTTTAATTAGTGTTTTGGAGTTAAAATTGGAAAAAAATGGAGGAAACTTCTTAGGCCGAAATTTGGGGATTTGAGCAAGATTTTGGTATCGGATTTATGTAATCCTTGTATGGTTGGACTTGATATCGAATGAATGTTTGAATTTTTATAATTTTGGTTGGTATTCCGAGACGTAGGCCCCTGGTCGACTTTTTGGGGCAATTTTTTATAACTTTTTGCTATGATTATAATTTTTTTTTTAAAAATAATCCACTAGGCAGCATGCCTAGCGTTAGTTTTCATATATATAAAATAGAGTACATAAATGGAGGGGGACATAAACCTTACCTCCCTATAAAAAGGATATACATCCTTGGTCATCCAAACTTGACAACCAGGTATGCCTAAATAACTATAGTGAGTTAGATCTATGATGATATAATGATTGTTTATTTTATAAGATCGATAAACAATCATATATACAAAAACAGTGTGAAGTGAATCTAGGTCAACTACACAAAAAAGTACATATGGTCCTAAATCTATTGAGCAAATGATTTGAAATAGTATCCTCCCTGTGCGTTTGGATCTATTTCTAACAAAAAAAGGGGAGTCTTCTAAGTGATATGATAGATAGCAAATAATAGCAATCTTCAATTGTGCTTTGGCATTGATAGCAAAGAAAGCATAGTTGAAGATGGCTAGCAAAAGGCGGCCCTGTATCTGGACAGCAGTATTGGCAGTGTCTGCTGTTAGTAGTATGCTGAGGAGTGTTCTGCTGATACTGTTGATGTCTGCTGTTGCTGCTGTGTTGTCTGCTACTGATGTCTGCACTAGAGTTCTCATGTGTGTCTATGTGCTTGTGCTGAAGTCCTGCTGTTTGTGTTGATGCTGTTTGATGCTTTTGTAACTGTTGCTAAGGTGATGAATTGCTGCTGCTCCTGGTGTTGCTTTTGTTGCTGATCTTCAGGGAGTTCAGGGAAGGTAAGTTTGCTTTCCTATTGTCTTCCTGCTCTGGTGACTTTTGTTGATGCCTGCTGCTGCATAGGTAAATGCAGCTGAGTTGATTGTTACTTCTGTGTAACTGACTTTGCTGCTGACTGTTGTTAGTGTTGTTGTTGTGGAGCTTCTGGTGGGATGTTGATTGTCTGTGTGTCTTGCTATTGTTCCTACTATTGTTGTTGCTTTTGTTGTCTGTTGTAGGAATCATTGCTGCTACTTTTGCTGTTGCTTCTTATGCTGCTGTGTCACGACCCAAGCTGGAGGGCCGCGACGGGCACCCGGACCCTACCTGCCGAGTGCCGGCATACCTGCTATCATACTTTCTTTGCTATCTATGAGGTCGATGATGCCAGTATGAATGGTAACAATATTCATAATTCGTTCAAACTTTTCGATAACTACATATTCATACATGTCAGCTGAAGTACCATACAATGATGTGAACATACATATATGATATACTATGGCCAACACAGCCTTCATGCAAAAACTATACAACAAAAGATACATTTGCCGACAAGGCAATTCCATCTGTACATAAGTCAACCCACTGTATATTATCTATGAGCCTCTACTGAAACATGCGTAACGCAACCTGTGTCGGAACAGGGCCCTGACATGCCCATAATGCCTATACCCCAAAATGCATACCAAGACTAAGGTAAGTCCAAAGGAGGGATCTCGCCAATATCTGCTGAACTGGATGGCCTACTGCGGTGGGAGAGCTTCGACTATCTGTCTGCCCGGACCTACAGAATGACATGCAGCGTCCACAAATAAAAGGACGTCAATACGGATAATGTACTAAGTATGTAAGACAGGAAAGATAATATAAGAACAGTAATATGCGTCAGGATGAGAAACATACAACCTGTACTATCTGAATTCCTCTGAGGGCGACTAATCATGACATGCCTGAAGTGCACATGCATATACATATATATCCTTTTTAAATTCATCATATACGTACGCCTTTGGGGGCCTTATCATCATCATATACATACGCCTTTGTGGGCCTTATCATCGTCATATACATACGCCTCTGTGGGCTTCATCATCATCCTATCATACCCGGCCGTAATAGACTCGGTAAAAACATACCCGGCCATCATAAGGCTCGGTAGGATAAAACATATACATACATATAGTTGCACAATAGGTGCCATACCCGGCCGACTATAGCGCGGCTCAGTAGAGTAAAACATATACAATGCATGCAGGACTCATATGAATCATACTTTCATGGCGACGTAAGGTCGAAGAAATAACAATACGTCAATCCTCCCATAAGAGGGGAAACAATATATGCACTCCTAGCTTCTAAGAATAGAGTATCTTTGGGGCTCGTTCATTGTATTGTATACGATTAGAGTCGTGCAAAAGAAAGAAAGGGACGGTCTCGCATACCTGGTATTCTCTGCGTCAATTTTAAGCTTCGCACAGTCACAATTTCTTAGTCTACAATGAAAGAAACAATTCTATCATTATCCTCTAAACGTTATAGTTATAATCAACCTCAGCCCTAAATTTATATGGTGTTTCTCCACACCCTTCTTCCTCTAAAGCTCCACAACAATAGTAGTAAGACATGCAACTCAATAACAACCCAAAACAACCACAACCCAGTCCATTACCACTAGTTAACTTGAACTCATGGCTTCGAATCACCATCCCATGAGTTCTTACATGCATAGAACGAAATACCATGAATTTTCAGGAGAAAGAATGCATGAAGGGAGTAGTAACTTACCTTGCATGTGGAATAACTCAGCTCTCTTCCTTGGTTCTTCAACTTCTAGGTTTCACTCTCAATTAGGGCTTGAAAAGGAGGAAAATCAGTTAGGGCTTTTCCCTAATTCTTCAATTTCTAGATTCTTTCCCCAATTTAGAACTTGGAAAAGAGGGAAATTGATTAGGACTTGTGTGGGATTCTTTGAGAAGGGTTGCAGGTGGTTCTTCTTGGCTTTGGGGTTTCAGAAAATGGTGAAATAGCTGTCTAAGCCCCTTTTATAGGTCAGTAAATAAGTGACACACGTGTCTGACGCCTACAGGTCTGTAACTGCATTCTCGTCGCAGAATCAACATGCGGTTCGCATTCTGGACGCGAATCGTGGCCTAGAAATCTGTCTCATTATGCGATTGAGGGGGTCATTTTTGCGGTCCACATTTTCAGTATGCGATCGCATACTGACCGCATTCCTGAGACAGATAGTTTCAGTTTGCTATGCAATAGGCATAATCTGCGGTTCGCATTTCAGAAATGTGATAGCACTTATGACCGCATTTCTGGCACTAGTCTTTGTCCAGAAGTCTGTCTTGGTCTGCGATTTCAGTGTTAGATATGCGGCCCGCATGTGGGTTTTGCGGTAGCATCTCTAGCTTTGCGAAGCCCTTTGCTCATTTCTTGACTTTTTGGACTCTTTTCCGGTTCATAGGCTCTATATATAGACTACCTTACAGTGTAATCTAACATACGAAATTACGGGTTGTAACATGCTACTGCTTTGCTGTACATTGCCTGCCTTATGCTTGTGCGGAGGCTGCACTGTATTGTTCCTGTAAGTAATGGTGTGGGAGAAGGGCCTTGGTAATTGTTGCAATTGCATTAGAATGAGCACTAAGAGTGCTAATACCACACAATGCAATTGTAGCAATTGCCTGGGCCTATGTGAACTGCTGCTTCTGTGAGAGTGATTGAGATGTTGGCTAAGTGCTGCTTCTGTGTGATCTGCTGTTTCTGTGTGATCTGCTGCTTCAGTGTGAATTACAGCTTTTGTGTGGTCTGCTTTTTGGTTTACTGCAGTTGGCTTTTACTGTTCTTCTGTTATTTCTGGCTACTGCTGAACTGGTTGTTGTCTTCTGTTGTTGCTGTTGCTGCTACTGGAGGGCTGTGTATTGTCTGCCTGGTGCTTGTGAGGGGGCTGCACAAGGCTTGTGAGAAAGTTGCACAAGGCTGAGTCCATCCAAGCTGTCCGTTGTGCTTCTGTAATTTGTGGTTGCTGCTGAGATGGCAATTGTCCTCTGCTGTTGCTGCTGGTGCTATTTAAATTAGTTTCCTATAGTTATATGGCTAGATTTGAGTCGTTCGGAGTCAGAAAATCATGAGAAAGGCCTTCTAATTG
This sequence comes from Nicotiana obtusifolia, assembly GCA_002018475.1. Lineage (NCBI taxonomy): Eukaryota > Viridiplantae > Streptophyta > Magnoliopsida > Solanales > Solanaceae > Nicotiana > Nicotiana obtusifolia. The sequence goes on from MCJB01046214.1 coordinate 16,634, forward strand.
ATTGATTTGGCCTGGTTTGAGGTAAATGACTTGTTTAACCTTGTGTGGGGGAAATTTTCCTTAGGATTTGGTACAGTTGTGATAATTTGTGCTATGTGAAGGCCGTATTCGCAAGGTGACGAGTTCATCTACAGCCTAAATGTTGAAATTCCAATTTTAACTATGTAGTTTCTTTTTCATGCCTTAATCGAGTTACTTAGCATGTTATAATCTCCATGTTTAGCCTAATTTCACATGTCTACTTGTCTTATATCTTATTTGCAACTTGTACTACATGTTTAGTTGAATTACTTGCTTTCTTAATTTAGTATTCATCATTTAATAGTGGGATTCTTTACTTGAAATTTGCTATCCTTGAAATATCTTCCTGTTGAGTTGCAAGGGCCGTGGTCTTATTTGAGGCAAAGTATAAGTTGTGAAATGTCATTTTTATTGAGTTGTTATGGTTTTGGCATTTGTGTTGTTGTTGAGAGGATCGTTTTTGTTGTTTGCACGAGGTTTCTGTCATGCTGTTGTTACTATTTGCACGAGGTTTCTGCCGTGCTGTTGTTACTATTGATACGCATGCGATGGTATAAGGTTTGTGTGTTGATACGTGTGGCTAGTAGGGGAACTACTTGAAGCCATACGGTGTGATAAGGCGGGCTAAAATGCGAGGTGCTATTTTGGAAAAAATGACTTTTAAAACTAAATGTAAAGGCTCCCGCGGTGATATAAGGAAAGACTGTGATTTATTTTTATGATTTGGGACTACGAGGAGGTAACTCGGGAGTGCCCTTGTTGATCTTTCTCTATTTGCTGTATTTTTGTTTGGTTGTTGTTTTCCTTAAAATGTAAAATCCTTGTTTTCCTTTCGTGTTGTATTAGTTGCCTTGATTCTGTGTTGTTATCTTTCCGTAAATTCTTTAATGTTTCATTTCCTTGTAATTATCATTATGTCATTATATCTTCTATTTTGTTTCTTATTGTCTCCTGTAGGGCCTTGACCTAACCTCGTCACTGCTCTACCAAGGTTAGGCTTGACACTTACTGGGTACCGTTATGGTGTACTCATACTACGCCTCTGCACATATTTTGTACAGATCCAGGTATATCTTATCAGTCCCAGTATTAGCGTGCTGAGTTGCTTTATTTGGAGACTTCAAGGTACACCTGCCCGCGTCCGTAGGCCTCGGAGTCCCCTTCTACTGTGTTCATCCTTGTTTCTTTATATTTTGTTTTTAGATAGTGATGTATAGGATTGTTCGGTACTGTACCTAGAGCTTGTGACTTATATCTCACTAGGTTTTGTGAATTGAACGTATTGGGTTTGCAGTTTTATTTTCGATATTGTTGGAGTTTTGAAATTCTAAGCTTTTAATTACTAATTTCGCATGCTGTTTAGACTTACCTAGTCTTAAAGACTAGGTGCCGTCACGACATCCTACGGAAAAAAATTGGGGTCGTGACAAAGTTGGTACAAGAGCTCTAGGTTCATAGGTGTTATAGGTCACAAGCAGATTGAGTAGAGTCTCGAGGATCATTGCAGAGACGTCTCTACTTATCTTCGGGAGGCTTTGGAACTGTGAGGAAAAGATTCACTTCTTTGATTCCTTATCGTGCGAAATTGTTGACTTCAAAATTCTAAATTTCTTTCTTTCTATTATCTCACAGATGGTGAGGACACCTACAGTCGGATAAGATGACCAAGCACCGGCTCCCCCTGCTAGAGCCGAGAGAGGCCGGGGTCGGGGTAGAGGTCGAGGACGTCCATGTGGTGCAGCCAGAGCACCTGCACGAGCTGCTACAGAGGAGCCACCAGTAGTTCCAGCTAGAGAGCAGGCACCTGAGACGCCTGTTACTTCCCCAGCACTCCAGGAGACTCTCGCCTAGTTTCTGAGCATGTTCGGCACTTTAGCTCAGGCAGGGTTGATACCACTTGCTCCTGCCACATCTCAGGCGGGGGGAGGAGTACACACTCCCGCCGCCTATACCTAAGAGCAGCGGGTCCTGGTTGACAAGGTCCCAGAAGACATAACAGTCCATCTGGCCGCCCCAGTCCAGCCTGAGGTTAGGGCTATACTTTCTGAGGGGGAGCAGCTCAGGCTCGAGAGGTACAAGAAATACCATACTCCTACTTTCAGCGGTTTGTCATCAGAGGATGCCTAGGGATTTCTTGAGGATTGCCACCATATCCTCCGTATTATGGGTATCGTGGAGTCTAGTGAGATTGCTTTCATTACGTTCCAGCTTAAGGGAGCAACGTATCAGTGGTGGCGAGCATATGAGTTGGGTAGTAGTGCAGTCGAGGCTGCTTCACTCACTTGGACTCAGTTCTCGGATATGTTCTTGAGGGAGTTTGTTCCCTAGAGTCTCAGAGATGCATGGTGCGCATAGTTTGAGCAGTTGTGCTAGGGTTCTATGACCGTGTTGGAGTATGCAGCCCGGTTAAGTGATTTAGCTAGGCATGCACCAGCCTTGGTTGCTTCTATTAGAGAGCGAGTTGGAGATGGACATTGCATACGTTAGGTAGTCAGGATCGCTAGGAGATTGGAGAGTATGTTTACTCGGGAGAGAGAGGAGAGCGAGGCAAAGAGGTCTCGAGATTCTGGCACATATAATGGTACCCATGCCCTAGTTGCAGCTTGTCATAGTAGGGGCTATATGAGTTGCCCTATTCATTCAGCACTCCCAGCTTCCAGTAGTATTTCGTCCACTCCTAGGCCCCAGGCTCCCTATTATGCACCGCCATTGTCTAGTGCACCTCCTGCACGAGGTGCTTTCAGCGGTCAGTCTAGCCGATCAGGCCCGAGCCAGCCACAACAGCCCTGTCCTTTGAGAGCTTATTTTGAGTGTGGTGACACTCGTCATATGTTGAGGATTGGCCCAGACTTAGGAGGGGTGTACCTCCACTGACTACTCAGGCTCCACGTATTCCACCGGGTCCTCAGGTTTCTCAGTCCATGGTCGTCGCACCAGTTGCGACTCCACCTGCACAGCCAGCTAGAGGTGGAGGTCGAGTAGGTAGACGCCGCCCTAGAGGGGGAAGCTGGGCCAGATATTATGCTCTTCCTGCTAGGACGGAGGCAGCTGCATCTGACTCAGTCATCAAAGGTATTGTCCTGGTCTATCATAGATATGCATCAGCCTTATTTGATCCAGACTCCACTTATTCCTATGTGTCGTCTTATTTTGCTCCATATTTGGGTGTATCTCGTGATTCTTTGAGTTCTCCTGTCTATGTGTCAAAACCTGCGAGAGATTCTATTGTTGTTGACCGTGTGTATCGGTCGTATTTAGTTGTTCTTGATGGTTTTGAGACCAGAGCCGATCTATTATTGCTCAGTATGGAAGATTATGATATTATTTTGGGCATGGACTGGTTGTCGCCCTATCATGCTATTCTCGATTGTCTCGCCAAGATCGTGATGCTGGCTATGCCAGGATTACCACGAATAGAGTGAAGAGGTGCTTTAGATTATGTTCCTAACAGAGTTATCTCATTTCTAAAGGCTCAGCGTATGGTAGAGAAGGGGTGTAATGGTTATCTAACTTTCATAAGGGATGTTAGTGTTGATACTCCTACCGTGGAGTCAGTTCCGGTAGTGAGGAATTTTTCAGATGTATTTCCGGCGGATCTTCCTGTCATGCCGCCTGATAGGGATGTCGATTTTGGCATTGATTTGTTAGCGGAAACTCAGCCCATTTCTATTCGACCCTATCGTATGGCCCCAACAAATTTGAAAGAGTTAAATGAGCAGTTGCAAGAGTTGCTTGATAAGGGCTTCATTCGGCCCAGTGTGCCGCCATGGGTGGTGTTCCAGTCTAGTTTGTAAAGAAGAAGGATGGTTCTATGTGCATGTTTATTGATTATCGCTAGTTGAACAAGGTTATAATGAAGAACATGTATCTATTGCCTCGTATTGATGACCTATTTGATCAGCTACAGGGTGCCAGAGTGTTCTCCAAGATTGACATGCGTTCAAGCTATCATCAGTTGAAGATTCGGGAGCCAGATATCCTGAAGACTACCTTCAGGACTCAGTATGATCGTTACGAGTTCCTTGTGATATCTTTTGGGCTAACCAATGCCCCATCAGCTAGGGGTGTCAATGGTTCGGTTCGGCCGGTTATTTTATAAAATATATACTGTACCAATTTTTTGGTTATTCTATTATGTATAATCAAAATTAGACCCCGTCCCAATCAATGTCAGTTTCTCTTCGGTATCGTTATAGTTTGGTTAATTTTTTGTTATTTTTTAAAATGTCATGTGAAAGTCACTTGTAGAAGTAAAATGCAATAATATACGTACTTTTATTGGACTTAGCAAAACTCTCTAGATGTTTTTACTGTTTCAAGGGTGACGAATTAAGAAAACATGAAAGATGGATAGAGTATATATCCATCAACTATTCTACAGCAGCGTAAAAAAAGCTAAGCAAAGAGAAGAAAAATATAAATCACATGAGTGAAAAGATATTAATCAAGATGAGACTCAAGAATAAAGTCTAAAGAAGATTAAATATTCAAAAAGATAATCTAAATCATATGAAAGGAAACATATTCAATACATTATAGTTTGCTACTCATAATCGCTAGAATACTTTGTGTCTTGCTAGTAAATATGCTGAAAATATTTTAGTTTTAGTAGGAGTAGTATAATAGGTTTGGAAACTAAGATTTTGAGTTTAATTATTTGTTGGCTTGTAACGATTTTCATAATTCCAAGGCCCAAGGAAAAATTTAATGCTTTATTATTTTTGAGCTTATTATATAAATATATTTTTCACATGTAAATTTATTTGGTACGGTTTAGTATTTTTCCGGTTTATTTTCATAAAATAAAAAACCTAACCTAATTATTGGTATGGTTATAGATTTATATAAAAGTCTACGATTTTATTAAAAGAAATCTAAAAATCGGTTTGGTGCGGTACAATTCGGTGAATGCAGAGTTATATGCAAAATTTTCAAAGGATGAATTCTAGCTAGATTCAGTGGCATTTTTGGGCCATGTAGTAACGAGCGAGGGGATCAAGGTGGATCTGAAGAAGATTGAAGCAATGCAGAGTTGGCCCAAACCGTCTTCAGCTATAGAGATCCGAATTTTTCTTGGTTTGGTGGGGGTATTATCGCTGATTTGTAGAGGGTTTCTTGTCTATTGTAGCACCTATGACCAGATTGACCCAGAAGAGTGCTCCATTTAGGTGGATCAAGGAGTGTGAGGAGAGCTTTCAAAAGCTCAAGACAGCTTTGACCACAGCCCCAGTGTTGGTGTTGCCTTCGGGTTCGAGGTCTTATACTGTGTACTGTGATGCCTCGCGTATTGGTCTTGGTGCGGTGTTGATGCAGGACGGTAGGATGATTGTCTACGCGTCTAGACAGCTGAAGGTGCATGAGAGGAACTATCCTGTCCATGACCTCGAGTTAGCAGCTATTGTTCATGCCTTGATGATCTGGCGGCACTATTTGTATGGTGTCCCTTGTGAGGTCTACATCGACCACCGGAGTTTACAACATCTGTTCAAACAGAAGGATCTTAGCTTGCGACAGCAGAGGTGGTTAGAGTTGCTTCAGGATTAGATATCACCATTCTACATTACCCTGGGAAGGCCAATGTGGTGGCCAATGTCTTGAGTCGCAAGGCGGAGATTTGGTCAGCTTAGCATATCTACCGGTAGTAGAGAGGCCATTAGCCTTGGATATTCAGGCCTTGGCCAACCAGTTTGTTAGATTGGATGTTTCTGAGCCGAGACGAGTATTGACTTATGTGGTTTCTCGGTCTTCTCTTTATGATCGCATCAGAGAGCGTCAGTATGATAACCCCCATATGCTTGTCCTTAAGGACACGGTTCAGCACAGTGATGCCAAGGAGGTAGTGTTGGAGATGACAGTGTACTACGGATGTAGGGTAGGCTATGTGTGCCCAATGTAGATGGTTTGCATGAGTTGATTCTCCAGGAGGCTCACAGTTCGCGGTACTCCATTCATCCAGGTGTCGCGAAGATGTATCAGGACTTTAGGCAACATTACTGGTGGAGGAGAATGAAGAAGGACATAATGGAATATTGTTACAACCCATAATCGCGTACGTTAGACTTCGCCATAAGATAGTCTACATATAAGGGCCTAAGAACCGAAAAAGAGTTCAAAAAGTCAAGAGAAAAGCAAAAGGCTTCGCAAAGCTGGGTATGCTACCGCAAAACCCTCAGCGAGCCGCATTTTCTTAGGCTGAAATCGCAGACTAAGATAGATTTCTGGACAAAGATCAATGCTAGAAATGTGGTCATAAGTGCGGTCGCATTTCTAAAATGCGAACCGCATATCGTACCTAATGTATCGCAGATTGAGACAGATTTCTGGGCAGAAATCTACATCAGGAATGCGGTCAATATGCGATCGCATTTCAAAAATGTGGACCGCAAATCAGACCTCCTATGTCGCAGAATGAGACAGATTTTTGGGCTGAGATTTGCATCCAGAATGCGAACCGCATGTTTGTCTTGCGACGTAAATGCGATCGCAGATTGGTAGGCATCAGACACATGTGTCACTTACTTGCCAAATTAAAGGACAAGTATATAAGTCCCAAAGTCGGCCAAGAGAGCTATTTCATCCTTACCTCAGACCTCCCAAACGAAGTAGAACCCCTACAACCCTTCTCAAAGAATCCCACACAAGCCCTAATCAATTTCCCTCTCTTTCAAGTTCTAATTGGGGAAAGAAATCTAGAGATTGAAGCTCTAAGGAAAGGCCCTAACCGATTTTCCCTCTCTTTCAAGTCCTAATTAGGAGTAAGACCTAGAGGTTGAAGAACCAAGGAAGAGGGCTGAGTTATCCAACATGCAAGGTAAGTTACTGCTCTCTTTCATGCATTCTTTCTCCTGGGAATTCTTGAAAATTCGTTCTATGCATATCGGAAGCCGTGGGTTCAAGTTATTTACTGGTGGTGGACTGGGTGTGGTTTGTTTTGGCTTGATGTTGGACTGCATGTTTTACTACCACTTTTGTGGAGTTTTGGAGGAAGAAGAGTGTGGAGAAACACCATATAAATTTAGGATTGTGGTTAATAATAACTATAACGCTTGGAGGATAACGATAGAATCGCTTCTTTTATTGTAGACTAAGGAGTATGATAGCTGCATAGCTTGAAATTGGTGCAGAGCGTACCAGGTATGTGAGACTGTCCCTTTCCTTCTTTTGCACAACTCTGATTATACATAATGCAATGAACGAGCCCTCAAAGATACTCTACTCTTAGAAGTTAGAAGCGTTTATGTTGTTTCCCCTCTTATAGGAGGATTTGATGTGTGCTGTTCCTTCGACCTTACGTCACTTTGAAAGATTCAGAAAGTGTGATACCTATGAGTTCAGCATGCATTATCTATTTTACTCTACCGAGCCGCGCTATAGTCAGCCAGGTATGGCACCTATTGTGCAACTATACATATGTATATGTTTTACTCTACTTAGTCGCGCTATAGTCGACAACTATTTTACTCTACCGAGCCGCGCTATAGTCGGCCGGGTATGGCACCTATTGTGCAACCACTGATCAGTTGGGTATGATGATGAGAAGGCCCACAGAGGCGTATGTATATGATGATGATGAGGCCCACAGAGGCATATATATATATATATATGATGATTTTAAAAAGGATATATGTATATGTATATGCACATCAGGCATTTCATGGTTAGTCGCCCTCAGAGGCACTCAGATGGTACATGTTGTATGTTTCTTATCCCGACGCATATTACTGTTCTTATATTATGTTTTCCTGTCTTACATACTCCGTACTTTATCCGTACTGACGTCCTTTCTTCTGTGAATGCTGCATGTTGTGCTGCAGGTCCGGACAGACACATAGACGAGGTTTCCCCACCATAGTAGGCTGCCCAATTCAGTGGATATTGGCGAGATCCATTCTTCGGACTTGCCGTGGTCTTGGCATGCATTTTGTTATAGGAATTATGGGCATGTCGGAGCCCTATTCCGACCTAGGTTGCATTGCTTGTCTTCTTTTAGAGGCTTATAGACAAGGGGTTGACTTATGTATAGTGAGATTGCCTTGTCGGCAAATGTATTTTGTTGTATAGTTTTTTTGCATTGCAGGCTTGTTGGCCAAATTATATATGTATGTACAGGTCATTGTCGGAAAGTTTAAGCTTATTATGATTATTGTTTGCTATTTATACTAGCCTTGTCGGTCCTTATAGACAATAAGAGAAGTTTGATGACAGGTACGTCGGCACTTGGCGAGTAGGGTCCGGGTGCCAGTCGCGGCCCTTCGGCTTGGGTCGTGAATAATATGTAGCTCGATACCTAAACTGTCAGCAGGTGAAATATGAGCATCAACGGCCTGGTGGATTGCTTTAGAGGTTAGAGATCCTAGAGTGGAAATGAGAGGGAATCACTATGGATTTTGTTGTTGGGATCCCACGGACTCAGAGGAAGTTCGATGTAATTTGGGTTGTTGTAGATAGATTGACCAAGTCAGCTCAGTTCATTCCAGTTGTGATAACTTACTCTTCAGAGCAGCTGGCTCAGGTTTACACTCGCGAGGTTGTCAGGCTTCATGGCATGCTGGTATCTATCATCTCTGACCGGGGTATGCAGTTTACGTCGCGGTTCTGGAGGGCCGTACAACATGGGTTGGGGACGCGGGTGGAGTTGAGTACTTAATTTCACCCTTAGACGGACGGACAGTGCGAGCGCACTATTCAGAGATTGGAGGATATGCTTCGTGCATGTGTGTGATGGAGTTTGGGGGTTCTTGGAATCAGATCTTGCCACTTGCGGAGTTTTCCTACAACAACAACTATCAGTCGAGCATTCAGATAGCCCGTATGAGGCTTTGTATAGTAGGACGTGCCTGTCTCTGATAGGTTGGTTTGAGCTAGGTGAGGCTAGGCTATTGGGTACAGACTTGGTTCAGGATGCTGTAGAAAAGGTTAAATTGATTCAGGATTGACTTCGTACAACCCAATCTAGACAGAAGAGCTATGCTGATCGGAAGGTTCGCGACGTAGGCATTCATGGTTGGGGAGCGGGTATGCTCTGGGTTTCGCCCGTGAAGGGTGTTATGAGATTCGGGAAGAAGGGCAAGCTGAGCCCTAGGTATATCAGACCTTTTGAGATTCTTGAGAGGGTTGGACAGGTGGCTTACAGGCTTGCACTACCACCCATTTTAGCCGCAGTTCATCCAGTATTCCATGTTTCTATGCTCCGAAAGTATCACGGCGATACGTCTTATGTGTTAGACTTCAGTTCAGTCCAGTTGGACAAGGATTTGTCTTATACTGAGGAGCCAGTGGATATCTTGGACAAGTAGGTTTGAAAGTTGAGGTCGAAGAACATTGCTTCACTAAAAGTTCAGTGGAGGGGTCAGCCAGTCGAGGAGGCGACTTGGGAAACCGAGCATGATATGCGTAACCGTTATCCTTATGCTTTCACCACTTCAGATATGTCTCTATACTCGTTTGAGGACGAACATTTATTTTAAGAGTGGGAGGATGCTACGATTCGACCGGTCGTTTTGAGTATTTTAGCGCCGGTCCCCTAATTTATGCTTCCTCGGTGTTATATTGTAGTTAAATGACTCGCCAGGGTGTTTGGTTTTGGTTCTGGGAGAATTTCGGAGTGACATGGGACAAATAGTCCCTAAGTTGGAAGTTTAAGTCGTAAGAGTTGACAGTAGGTTGACTTGTTTGAAGAAGACTCCGGAACAGAGTTTTATTGGTTCCAATAGCTCCGTAGGGAGCTTTTGGTCTTAGGAACGTGTCCGGATGTTGATTTGGAGGTCCCTACGTTGTTTTGGCGTAAATTGGCAAAAGTTGGAAAGTTGGAAGATTTTTGAAAGTTTGACCGGGAGTGGACTTTTTGATATCTGGGTCGGATTCCGATTCTAGAAGTTTGAATAGGTCCGCAGTGTCAGTTATGACTTATGTGCAAAATTTGGTGCCAATCGGAGTTGTTTTTGTATGAGTCGGCGTTGGTTTTTGAATTTGGAAGTTCATAGTTTATAGGCTTGAATTTGGTTTGCGATTCGTTGAATTCTTGTTGTTTGATGTGGTTTTTAGCCTCGAGTAGGTCTATTCGGTGTTCTGGAACTAGTTGGTATATTTGGACGGCGTCCCAGGGGCCTCGGGTGTGATTCGCATCGATATTGAATCATTTTTGGACTTGTGCAATTATGAAAATTTCCAACTTCTAGTGTCATCGCACCTGCGAAGGAAATGAACACAGGTGCGGACTCGCGTGTGCATGTGGGAGGGCGCAGAAGTAGAGAAGGCAGCATAGGTTTGGGCTTGCTGGTGCGGAAACGGTTCCGCAGAAGTGGCTTCGCTTCTGAGATGAAGAGGATCGCGTGTGCATCCATAAGCACAGGTGCGACGCGTGAGCCGTAGGTGCGCATGCGCGGGTGCGTGCCTTTTTCTGCAGAAGCAAATTCTTTGGGCTTCGGTGAAGTCCGCACCTGCGATGGGTTTTCCGTAGGTGCGGAGCCGCATATGCGGCAGTGTGGTCGCAGGTGCAACGTAACTGGGCAGAAAAGGGGATTCTTCGAGGGTTTTTCTTCATTTTCATTTTTTAATTTTGAGAGCTCAATTTGAGGATAAACATTGAGGGATTTTCAAATGAATTGTCGAGTAAAGATTCTTGACTCGTTTTTTATTAATTCCCATGAATCTACTATTAATTACATCTTTTAATTAGTGTTTTGGAGTTAAAATTGTGGGAAAATGGAGGAAACTTCTTAGGCCGAATTTCGGGGATTTGTGCGAGATTTTGGTATCGGATTTGTGTAATCCCTATATGGTTGGACTCGATATCGAATGAGTGTTCGTATTTTTATAATTTTGATCGGGTTCCGAGAAGCAGGCCCGAGTTGACTTTTGGGCGATTTTTCAATTCTTTAGTAAGATCATAATTTCATTATTTTAGATTAGTTTCCTATAGTTATATTTATCGCATGAAACTGCTTTGGCTAGATTTGAGCCGTTCGGAGTCGAAAAATCGAGGGAAAGGCCTTCTAATTAATTTATTTGACGTGGTTTGAGGTAAGTGACTTGTCTACCCTTCTGTGAGGGAAATTCCCCTTAGGGTTTGGTACTGTTATGATAATTTGTGCTATGTGAAGGCCGTGTATGCAAAGTGACGAGTGCGTGCACGGGGCTAAATGTTGAAATTTCGGTTTTAACTACGTAGTTTCCTTTTTGATGCCTTAATTGAGTTATTTAGCATGTTATAGTCTCCATGTTTAGCCTAATTTCACATGTTTACTTGTCTTATCTCTTATTTGCAACTTATACTACATGTTTAGTTGAATTACTTGCTTTCTTAATTTCGTATTTATCATTTAATTGTGGGATTCTTTACATGAATTTTACTATCCTTGAAATATCTTGCTGTTGAGTTTAGTGTTGAGTTGCAAGGGTCGTGGTCTTATTTGAGGCAAAGTCTAAGTTGTGAAACATCATTTTTATTGAGTTGTTACGTTTTTGGCATTTGTGTTGTTGAGTGTATTGTTTGGTTGTTTGCACGAGGTTTCTGCTGTGCTGTTGTTACTATTTGCACGAGGTTTCTACCGTGTCGTTGTTACTATTGATATGCGTGCGGTAGTATAAGATCTGGGTGTTAAAATGCATGTGGTGAGATAAGGGAGGCTTGATACGCGTGGCTAGTAGGGAATCTACTAGAAGACATGCGGTGTGATAAGGTGGGCTAAAATGCAAGGTGCTATTTCGGGAAAAAAGGATTTTAAACTAAATGTAAAGGCCCCCGTTGTGATATAAGGTAAGACTGTAATTTATTTTTATGATTTTGGACTATGAGGCGGTATCTCGGGAGTGCCCTTGTTGATCTTTCTCTGTTTGCTATATTTTTGTTTTGTTGTTGTTTTCCTTAACATGTAAAATCCTTGTTTTCCTTTCGTGTTGTATTAGCTGCCTTGATTCCGTGTTGTTATCTTTTCGTAAATTCTTTATTGTTTCATTTCCTTGTAATTATCATTATATAATTATATCTTTCGTGTTGTTTCTTATTATCTCCTATAGGGCCTTGACCTGACCTCGTCACTACTCTACCGAGGTTAGGCTTGGCACTTACAGGATACCATTGTGGTGTACTCATACTAGGCTTCTGCACATATTTTTCGCAGATCCAGGTACATCTTATCAGTCCCGGCATTAGCACGCCGAGTTGCTTCATTTGTGTAAGGCCCAAAACTTCGCCAAGGAATTTAAGGTTTCGTGGTGTCGAGGTAGGCTTACGTGTCTGGGGGTTATAGAAATTCTTTGCGGCTATACATCAAGGTGTTGGTGGAATATTTTTTCTGAAGGGCTAATTATGCTGTTGGATTCCCGACCGCAGATTCATTCTGCGGCCCTCATATGCGTCGCAGAGTTGAGCAGGGAGTTGATGAATTTTAATGGTTGTTTTGCGGCCCATTATGCGATCGAATAGTAGTTTCGTGCTCCGCATTTTTGTCAAAAATTTGGCTTGAAGAATTTTGTTGGGTCATTTTGCGGTCCGTTCTACGACCGCATAAGTGGTTTGCGGACCGCAGACCGGTCGCAAACTTGTCCAAACCATTTCCAGTTTTTGGGCATAAGTGGTTTGCGACCGCATAAGTGGTTTGCGACCGCAGACCTGAGCTCGGAGGGTCCATTTCCTATTTTTATAACCCGACCCTATTTTAAAAAATAAACTTCGGGGTTTATTTTTGGGGTGATTATCTGATGATTTTAGAGAGAGGTGAGAGCATTTTAGAGAGACAAGGAGGAAAGCTAGTATTTTAATCATCCAATCTTGCACCAATCTTCAAGAATCAAGAAGCCATTATCTAGACCATTATCTACCTAGGTAAGACCTTGTCCTAAAACCTTCATGTAATTGTTATAGGTTTAATTAGGTTATGGAGTTGGAATTAGGCCATGCATGTATCAAAAGCTTGTAGTATGTGAGATTGAGGAACTACTTTGGGTAGTTTCTTGTTGAAATTTTTTGAGGGAGGAAGAGATTACCATTGTAGAGCTTTATAGTCTATTTTGCATACTAGGTGTTTAACAAAATTCCTAAGAGAGTTACACCATGTGAATCCTTCTAATTATTATCCGATTTTCGCTATCTTCCTATAGATTGTTATTGCTAGAAGTGTTGGGACGTTGTAGTAACTTAAGGAAAGCTCAAACAATGTATGTTGGCTAAACTACTCTCTTAGAATCGAATTCCATAATGCTCTCGTAAGTTTCAAGTATGGTTGGTCCAAGTTCCTAATTCCTATGTTCTGGATTATTCCTTATAAACTTGACTAATCCGATGAGCTTAAGGTCTTGATTGAAAATGTCTTGTTGTTGATAATCTTTAAAGATGCTCGAAAATGAAATAAGAGTATTGATGATATAAGGTGTGGCTACCATGCCAAGAATGAAAGTTATACTTGTGCCTAGTGGTACCAATGAAATAAGATGATGTGTGAAGATTATGAAATGAGATTTGATTCAATTGTTCCAAAATTATTTCAAAAATAAAATTGCCTAAAAGCTTATTTACTCAAGTCATGCCCAAATGTAGTTGTTTTAACTAATGCTACTCTTTGTAAGTATTTTCAATGTGTTTTGCGTCCTTACATATTCGTGAGTGAAACTTGTGTATTGCCCTCTTAGGGAAAAAGTATTTCAAGAATAAATAGTATGCTACTTGTTTATGATTTTAACTTGCACTTCACTTGCCAATTATTATTTACTCCAATTCTGGGAAAGAAATCTATTGTGTTTATAGCCTTCATTTCTAACGAATTTAAAGTTGTGATTTTTGAAATACTATATATGTTGATATTTATGATGACGACCCATGAAAAGAAAGATATAAAAGTGTGAAATTTGAAATACGGCCATTGTGCCTTGAATAAGGAATCTCGTGAATGGGTCCCTTTTGCTGAGGTACTGCATCTTCAGTGGATGCAGGTGGTTCATCAGCGGGCAGCCTTGGTCTTTGTTAGCAGTTACTCCCCTATACAGCAGGTTTTGGTGAGCCATACTCTATTCCAGGCCTGATGTCATTTGATGTTGTACTGTGTATTTTGAGGTATAGCCGAGGACTTATTGTCGGCACTTCCATACTATTCTTCTGTTGTACATAGAGGCTCTGTAGACAGGTCGTGGGTGGTGTTTGATGTGAGGAATTAAACTAGAAATGTTGGTATTTGGCAAACATATTTTTTGTTATATCTATAAACTTGTAATATTTTGGAAATTATGAATGAAGTTGCTAATGAAAATGATGCGGGAGATGTTAATGAGATCTTTTCAGTGTTTGACTAATGCAGTGCATCTCATATTTATTCATGGATAGTTTGGGTAGAAGGGAATCTAATAGGCTTGCTCAGCCGGGTTCACTCGGTTGAGCGTCGGTCGCGCTCCCCGAGTTTGGGGCGTGACAGTTTGGAGACTTCAATGTACACCTGCCCGCATCCGCAGGCCTCGGAGTCCCCTTCACCCTGTTCTTCCTTGTTTCTATACATTTTCTTTTTAAACAGTCATGCATAGGATTGTTCGGTACTGTATCTAGAGCTTGTGACTTATATCTCTCTAGGTTTTGGGAATTGTACGTATTGGGTATGCAGTTTTATTTATGATATTGTTGGAGTTTTGAAATTCTAAGCTTTTAATTACTATTTTCGCATGCTGTTTAGGTTTACCTAGTCTTAGAGACTAGGTGCCGTCACGACATCCTACAGAGGGAAATTGGGGTCGTGACAAAGTTGGTATCAGAGCTCTTGGTTCATAGGTGTTATGGGTCACAAGTAGGTTTAGTAGAGTCCCGCGGATCAGTACATGAGATTATGGTTTCGAGAGTTAGAATAGGTCCGTTGTATCATTTGGGACTTGTATGAAAAAATTTGAGGTCTTTCCGGGTTGGTTTGAAGTGGTTCGGCATGAGTTCTGGAAGTTGAAAGTTCATTAGTTTCTTAGGCTTATATTGAGGGGAGATTCATGGTTTTGAAGTTGTTTTGTTCGATTTAAGGCCTCGAGTAGTTTTGTATGGTATTTTGAGATTGGTTGGTGTGATTGGACAGTGTCTCGAAGGCCTCAGGTGTGTTTCAGATTGATTTCGGGATTATTTTTAGACTTGAGTGCATTGCTAAAGATTTCTGGGCTTATGTTGTTTTCACATCTGCGGGTGTTTGGCCGTAGATGTGGACCCGCGAGAGTGGCTGGTGTTGCATAGAAGCAGACTGGGTTGGAGGTAAGGGGAGTCTGCAGGTGCGGAGCTTGACCGCAGATGTGAGGGCGCACCTGCGAGGAAGTGACCGCAGAAGCGATTTAGCAGAAGTAGTAAGTGAAACGAAGATGCGAGTGGTCGGGGAATAAATCATTTTCGCATCTGCGATGGACTTTCTACAGATGTGGTATCGCAGATGCGACACTGAGGACCGCATATGCGATATTGCTGGGCAAAATATTAATAGCGAGGGTTTGGTCGTTTTTCTCATTTTTGGATTTATAGAGCTCGGTGAAGGCGATTTTTGGAGGGCTTTTCATCACAATGGAACGGGCAAGTGATCCTTGATTTTGATTACACTTAATTTTTATGAATTAAAGGTGGAAATTGGAGAGTATTTGGACTATGATTTTGGAAAGTATGTTTTGATGATTGGAGGGTCGAGTTGAGGTTGGAATTGGATGAAACACAAATACTTGGACTCGTGTCTGAATGGATGTTCGAAATTTGTGAGTTTTATCGGGTTCTGGGATGCGGGCCTAGGGTTGACTTTTTGATTTTAGTCAAAGATCGAAGCTTTATTATTTGAAATCGTTTCCTATGGTTTTTATTGATGATATTAAGATCTTTTGGCTAGATTCGAGCCATTTGAAGGTTGATTCACGCGGGGAAGTCTTTTTAGAGGATTGATTTGGCTTGCTTGAGGTAGGTATCTTACCTAAACTTGGTTGAGTCACTAGTTGCCTGAGTTATTTATGATAGCTACGTGCAATGGATGGCGGATATATGTGGGGTTGAGCCCATGTGCATGCATCGAGATATATACTCATGCTTGGGATAGTGCTTAGACTATGTTATGCTTTGAGTTTATTGCTAAGCTTCATGCTGTGATGTTTCTCCTATTTACACTCCTTTTGTAAGGTATTTGAACCATGTTTGAGGTTACATAGAGGTTAATCTTTTCATTGAACCTGATATTTGCTGCTTTTATGATGTATTTACCCGATTTGGGCTATGAACCTGATGTTTCTCCTATTTGCACACTTTGCACATGCATACACTTTAATATGTCACTTATACCAGTCCAGGAGTATGAAATTTGATGTTCATTGGTCATGTACATATATTCATGTATATCTGCTTTCTGTGTGATATGGATTGGACTAGTAGCCTGTGACCACACAGGGTAGATTGTGATATTGAGTCTCTGACCATGCCCGAGGGATTGATATTGAGCCTGTGACCACTCAGGATGGATTGTGATATTGGCACGTGAGTTATCCGTGTAGTACTTGAGTTATCCTTGCTGAACTTGAGTTGTCCGTGCGTATCTGTGGTATTGATATTAGTGGCACGTGAGTTTTTCATGCAGCATGTGAATTATCCATGCAGTTGATATTATTAACACGTGAGTTGTCCGTGCAGTACATGACTTATCCGTGCCGCGTGTGGATATGGATCAATCCCTCAGGGTCATCCTCTCACGTTCCTTCTTGATGATGTACACGCAGTTTTGAGGAAAAACGATCAGTGGTTTGGTTTGGTTATTGAGATTCCGAGGAGATTCTGGCTAGTGTTTGATTTGGTGATTGCGTTTTATCTTTACTTGTAATTTCCTTGGTTGTTTACTTGATTTGTTGCATATCTTCTTTATATACTGTATTGCTGACTACGCAAAGTACGTTAATTTACTGTGTGCACCAAGGTGGTTTTATATGTGATTCATGACTTGATCATATTATCGTTTTGTACTTGTTGGAATTTGTGAAATGTACAGGTGATTAGCGAGTATCATTTATAATTCTTGTTTCTATTACAACGCTGAGGTTAGTTATGATACTTGCTGACTACACAGGGTCAGTTGTACTCATACTATACTCTGCACTTAATTGTGCAGATCCAGGTATTGGACTAAGCCACCAGTAGGTGGCAATAGGCATGGTGTTATTTTGGAGAGACTTTTTTTGTACTGTTGTCTTTCATTCAGACATTATTGTTCTTTGTATTTTAGACTTGTATTTCCATTTTAAAGCTCATGACTATGTATTTACCAGTTCTGGGAGATTTATTATGTAGCGTCAATGATGCTACTATGTCACGTTGATGGCTTTAAACTTATTTTAGTTTCATCATTTTTGTTGTTATGATTTATTATTATTACATTTGGCTTGCCTAGCAAGTGCGTTAGGCACCATCACGACTGATTGGTGGTTTATGGGTCGTGAGAAGTTGGTATCAGAGCCCTAAGTTCATAGGTTCTACGGGTCATGAGCAACTTTAGTAGAGTCTTATGGATCGGTGCAAAGACGTTTGTACTTACCTTATAGAGACTATCGAACTGTTAGGAAAAACCTCACTTTCTTGCATTTTTGTCGTGCGGATTTGTTATTTCCAAAGTTTGAACCTTTACTTTTATATACTCTCCCAGATGGAGAGGACACATTCAGCCGGATCGGGCGGACGGGTACTAGTACCACCAGTCAGGGCCGCGAGAGGCTGGGGCCAAGGTAGAGGCCGAGTTAGGGCTCTCACTACCGCTAGAAGCACCTGTGGAGCCACCAGTCGCTCTAGTAGAGGATCAAGTTCCGAATACTGTTGTGTCGGTGGGACCAACTCAGAGACCGGCGGTACCTATTGTTATACCTAGTCTTTAGGAGGCCTTGGCTTAGATCTTGAGCACGTGCACGGGGTTGGCTCATGGGGGCATGATACTAGTTGCACCAGCTACCTTATATGCTGGGGGAGGAGCCCAGACTCCCACCACTTGTACACTAGAGCAGCTGGCTCAGGGTTATCAGACACTAGGGGTGTTACCAATTCAGCCAGTCGTTGCTGCTCAGGATGAGGTTGGTCCACCCATGACTTAGGAGGAGAAGAAGAGGTTGGAGCGATTTTAGAGGCTTGAGCCTCCCGAGTTATGTGGAGGGGAGTTAGAGAATGCTCAAGGCTTTTTGGATCGGTTTCATCGGATTCTTCACACAGCGGGTATTGTGGATACCAGTGGAGTTGCCTCTACTACTTTTCAGCTGACAGGGGCTGCTTACAGATGGTAGCAAACTTATGAGCCAGGCAGGCCAGCTAGCGCCACACCACTTACATGTCATCAATTCTTAATCTCTTATTAGAGAAGTTTACTGCATAGACTCGCATAGAGGAGTTGCACAGGGATTTTGAGCAGCTATGCTAGGGGAATATGAATCTAACCTAGTACGAGATGAGATTTGCAGATTTGGCATATCATGCAGTATGGTTGGTTCCCACTGAGAGGGAGAAGATTAGGAGGTTCATTGATGGCCCTAACTTTGGGCTACATTACACTTTGGCTCGAGAGATAGAGACAGATGCTAGGTTTTACCAGGTGGTTGAGATTGCTAGGTTGTTAGAGCATGTTCGCAGCATTAAGCGAGAGCGAGAGGCTAAGAGGCCGCATGGTTCAGGTGGTTTTAGCAGTGCCTCATTTGGAGGCCAGTCAAAATACACCAGAGGTTGTCCTTTTAGGCTCGCTCAGGTAGCTCGTCCTATTCCTTGTGGTTCATTAGTTATCCAGAAATCATACAGAACTCGACCAGTTCAGTCATCATTCAATGCGCTGTCGGCATAGAGTTCTTACCGTGCTCCATCTGCTCAGGGTTCCATAGGTAGTTATTCAGATCATCAAAGTCAGCACTTTGTCAGAGGAATGGTTGGTTCGATGTTGTGGAGGCTTGAGTCAACTCAAGAGGGATTGCCCTATACTTTTGAGTAGGGTTCCACAGCAGAACATGCATCCTATGGTATCAGCACCAGCAGTTACATCATTCGCACATCTAACTAGGGGTGGGGCTCAGTGAGTTCGACATCACCCTAGAGGGGGAGGTTGATCAGGTGGTGGTCAAGCTAGTTTCTATGCATTTCCTGCCAGGCCAGAGGCAGTTTCTTTCGACGCCGTGATCACAAGTATTGCTTCAGTGTGCCACAAGGATGCTTCAGTGTTATTTAACCCTAGTTCCACTTACTCTTATGTGTCATCCTATTTTGCTAGTTACTTGGATATGCCTTGTGATTCTTTCGATATGCCTGTTCATTATCTACACCAGTGGGTGATTCTATTATGGTGGATTGTGTATATTGGTCGTGTGTGGTTACCATTGGCGGTTTTGAGACTATAGTTGATCTTTTATTGCTTAGCATGGTTGATTTTGAGGTGATTTAGGGTATGGAATGGCTATCTCTATACCATGCTATTCTTTATTGTCATGTTACGGCCGTGATGTTGGAGTGGGGAGGTTCTCTTGGTTGCAGTCTAGTAAAGTGATTTCGTATTTGAATGCTCAACAGATGGTTGAAAAGGGGTGCTTGGTGTATTTGACCTTCATGAGGGATGTTTTGGCTGTTACTCCTATTATTGAGTTAGTTCTAGTAGAGAGGGAATTCCCACATGTGTTTCCTGCAGACCTGTCGGGCATGCCACCCGACAGGGATATTGACTTTTTAATATTGATTTGGTGCCGGGCACTCAGCCCATCTCTACTCCATTGTGTTGCATGGCACTAGTAGAGTTGAAGGAGCAGTTATAGGAGTTGCTTGATAAGGGTTTCATCAGGCCTAGTGTGTCACCCTGGGGTGCACCGATGCTATTTGTGACGAAGAAAGACGATTCTATGAGGATGTGCATTGACTACAGGTAGTGGAACAAGGTTACTATCAAGAACAAGTACCTACTACCCTGTATGGATGATTTGTTTGATAAGCTTCAGGATGCTAGGTATTCTCGAAGATTGATTTGAGATCGGGGTACTATCAGTTGAAGATCCGGGCTTCCGATATTTCAAAGATGGCTTTCAGGACCTGCTATGGTCACTATGAGTTTCTGGTGATATCTTTTGGGCCGACTAATTCCCCAGCAACCTTTATGCACTTGATGAACAATGTATTTCAGCCCTATCTTGATTCCTTCTTCATAATTTTCATTAATGATATATTGGTGTATTATCACAGTCGAGAGGATCATGAGCAACATTTGAGGATCGTTCTTGAGAGAAGAAGCTATATGCTAAATTCTCCAAGTGAGAGTTTTGGTTAGACTCAGTGGAATTCCTGGGCCACGTGGTCTCCAGTGAGGGATTAAAGTGGATCCGAAGAAGATTTAGGCAGTTTCGAGTTGGCCCAGACCGTGTACTACTACTGAGATCCGGAGTTTCCTTGGGTTGGATGGCTTATCGCCTTTTTGTGGAGGGTTTTCCATCTATTGCAGCTCTATTGAATAGATTGATGCAGAAGGGTTCCCCATTCAGGTGGTCTGATGAGTGTTAGGAGAGCTTTCAGAAGCTCAAGACTGTCTTGACTACAACTCCAGTTCTGGTTTTGCGTTCGGGATCGGGTTCTTATACAATCTATTGTGATGCTTCTCGAATTGGCATTTAGGTGCATTTTGATGCAGGAGGGTAGAGTTATTGATTATGCTTCGCGTTAAACACCACGAGAAGAGCTACCTTGTACTATATTTGGAGTTGACATCCATTATTCACGCGTTGAAGTTTTGGAGGCATTATCTTTATGGCGTGTCATGTGAGGTGTTCATAGATCACATGAGTCTCTAGCATTTATTCAAGCAAAAGGATCTGAACTTGAGGCAACGGAGATGGTTAGAGCTTCCAAAGGATTATGATATCACCATTCTTTATCATACGGGGAAGGCCAATATGGTGGCCGAGGCATTGAGTAGTAAGGCCGAGAGCATGGGGAGCCTTGCTTTTTTTTTTTTTTTTTTTTTTTTTTTT
>MCJB01046214.1:37620-54924 GCA_002018475.1 Nicotiana obtusifolia
TTTTTTTTTTTTTTTTTTTCTTTTTCTAGTTGGGGAGAGACCATTACCTTTGGACGTTCAGGCTTTGGCAAATGGGTTCATGAGGTTGGATATTTCGGAGTTAGCAGGGTACTTGCTTGTGTTGTATCACGGTGGTCCATGTTTGAGCGCATCAAGGCGTGTTAGTATGATGATCCCCACTTGCTGGTCCTAAAGAACATGGTGCAACACGATGATGTTAAGGAGGTTACTATTGAGGATGAAGGGGGTGTTAAGACTGCGGGGTCAGATATGTGTTCTGAATGTGGATGGATTGCATGAGTTGATTCTTGAATAGGCCCATAGTTCGTGGTATTCCATTCATCTGGGGGTCGTGAAGATATACCATTATTTGAGGCAGCACTATTCATGGTGGTGGATGAAGAAGGATGTTGTTGAGTATGTTGCTCAGTGTTTGAACTGTCAGTAGGTGAAGTAGGAGCATCAGATGCCCGGTGTTTTGTTCGGTGGCTTGATATTTCGGAGTGGAAGTGGGAGCGTATCACTATGGATTTTGTAGTTGGGCTTCCATGGACCTTGAGGAGATTCGATGTAGTGTGGGTCATTGTGGACAGACTGACCAAGTCTGCACACTTCATTATAGTCTTGACTACCTACTCTTTAGAGTAGCTAGCGTAGATTTATATTCTAGAGATTGTTCGCCTTCGTGGTGTGACCGTGCCCATCATCTCGGACCGGGGCACGCAGTTTACATAGCATATTTGGTGTCACGACCCAAATCGGAGGGACGCGAATGGCACCCGGTGCCTTACTCAACCGAGTACCCACGTAACGTATCTTTCTTATCTTACCATCATGCGTAAATGGGCTGAAAAGGCGGTCATAAGATAACCAGAATAAAATATAAGGAAATAATCGATATAGTATGACCCAACATGATATACAAACTTATACATGTGACATACGGGCCTATAAGGACAACATGACCATTTGTACACCCAACACATATGCCGACAAGGACTTACCAGCATCCATATACATGACATTTGTCTACAAGACTCTAAGAGTACATAAACATCATAAGGGTAGGGACAGGGCCCCGCCGTACCAATTAATACAAGTTCAAGGCATACTGACCAAATAGGTAACTCTAGAGCAAGTGGAGTGTACCACCTCTTCTGAGCTGATTGCCTACTAGGAGGACCGTCAACCTGTCTATTGGGACCTGCGAGCATGAAATGCAGTGTCCCTAGGCAAAAGGGACATCAACACGAATAAAATACCGAGTATGTAAGGCTGAAAAGTATAAATAAGAATTATAATGTAAAGAGAGATAGAGAAGATACAACTTGTAACATCTGAATACCTTTGAGGGCTACTGACTTGAAATGCATGATACATATATATACATAAGCTTTTGAAAACCTTCGCCTCTATGGGCATCATCATTATCATATCTTATCCGGTCATTATAGGCTCGGTAAAAACGTATCCGGCCATCATCAGGAATCGTACGTGGAGCACGGTAAAACCAAATTGATCGGTAGTTGCAAAGTAGGTGCCGTATCGACCGACTATAGCGCGGTTCAGTAGAGTAAAATAGATACATAAATATAATGCATGCTGGACTCCTGGAATCACATTCTAAACCTTTCGGACTGACGTATAGTCGTTGCACCTTCGATTAACGTTATGGACATCCATACATCAATATCAACCTCAATAAGATTTAAGGATCATACAGACATGCTTAGAATAACTTTATAAGGAAAGAACAACATGGACAACCTTAGTTTCTAGGAATAGATCCGTTATGAAATAGTGTATCGTTTACGTTCATTTTACTTTAGATCATGCCAAAAGATAGAAGGAAGTGCCTTAACATACCTATATGATCTCTTTCTTATTCCTCAACCAAGCTCAATAGAACTTCTTACGTCTATAACAAGTGAAATGATATTGTCGTCAACAAATAATGTCGTACCATCATATTTGGCTATTCGTATAGCGTACGAAAAATTGGGCAGCAATTCCCCTATTTTTACTACATCGCAAAGACTATTAAGGGTCAACAACAACCCAACAACAACAACAATAACCAACAACACCAACAACACCAACACCAATAATATAATCCAATATGAGCTTCTTCGATTATCTTAACAATCATATTGAGCGGCAAACTCGTTTTTACTAATAACAAAACATAAATTGAATCCAAATCTTATTCCATAAATTGATTCACAATCTTCAAAACATCATACTTATATGTACTATATGATTCCTTATTTAGAACATCCCATACGCCTAGCACCCTAACGTTTATCATCAATCACTTGTGTTTCATGTTTTCTTCTTCAATAAACTTAGCTAACACCTAGAAAGGCTTAAAAACAGCAGCCACAATATTATCAAATTATTTCTGATAATTTCGAGCCACAACAAACCATATATGTGGCCAAAAAACAGTCCAACCAAAAACTTAACCATGTCCAATGTTTTTTCAAGTGCTATCTTATGGTTTTTCACTCAAACAACACAAGATTAGCCTTAGGAACAATCAAGAAGATGTTATACATACCTCCAACAACAGCTTCAACTCGAAACCCCATCTCAACTTAGCTCACAATACCCTCAATCACACTACAACATCATAGAAGCATTCTCTTGTAGTCTTTAACACTTTTGATGATGATTTGAGTTTATTTCCCTTGAGTTGGGTTCTTGGGATCTTGGGGATGTTAGAGAGGGTGAGCCTTTGGACGAATTTTGGGTGAGAAATGACCCGAAATGAGGCTGAAACATCTTTTAAAAGAAGTAAGGTCGATGGTCATCTCAAGTGAACGGCCGATGCGGGTGATCGGGGAATAAGTCATTTTTGGCATCTGCGATGGATTTTTTGCAGATGTGGTATCGCATATGCAACGTTGAGGACCATAGATGCGATATTGTTGGGCAGAATATTAATATTGAGGGTTTGATCTTTTTTCTCATTTTTTGGAATTGTAGAGCTCGGTTGGAGGCAACTTTTGGAGGGCTTTTCATCACAATGGAATGGGTAAGTTATCCTTACTTGATGTTGATGACAGATATTGATTGCAAATAGATTATTACACCTAATTTATATGAACTAAAGCTGGGATTTGGGGGGTTTTTGGACAATGATTTTGGAGAGTAGGATTTGATGATTTGAGGGTCGATTTGAGGTTGGAATTGGATGAAACACATATATTTGGACTTGTATCGAAATGGAAGTTCGAAACTTGTGAGTTTTGTTGGGTTCCGAGGTGCGCGCCAAAGATTGAATTTTTGAGTTGAATTTTTAATTTTAGTTAAAAATCGAAGCTTTATTATTTATAATCGTTTCCTATGGTTTTTATTGATGATACTAAGTTATTTTGGTTAGATTTGAGCCGTCCGGAGGTTGATTCACGCGGGAAGGGCTTATTAGCAGATTGATTTGGCTTGCTTGTGGTAAGTATCTTATCAAAACTTGGTTGAGGAACTAGTTGCCTGAGTAATTTGTGGTAGCTATGTGCTATGGGTGACGCACATGTGTAGGGTTGAGCCCAAATGCATGCACCGAGGTATATGTTCATTCTCGGGGTAGTGCTTAGGCTATTTTATGCCTTGAGTTGATTGCTAAGATTCATGCTAAGATGTTTATCCTATTTGCTAATGCAATATTAAATGCGAAAACAAGAAAACAAAAGATAGAAGCAAGACGCTCTATGAATTATCAAGACAACAAGTAGGAACTAGTCTACTTACCTTCTTGATAAAATCAAGGAGTACCTATACTATACGAACGACCCTCAAGATAACGATGATCTTGCAAATTGTTCGATCAAACAAGGAAACAAGTTCAATTTTGAATCACACCAAAATTGGACAAGTTAAAAGTCACACAAGATTTGGGAGCAAAGTGCTGCCGATTTTCTTTTATCAAAATAATGTAAGGTGATGAAAAAAATAATGTAGTCTTTAGGCTTATATAGAATGAGCTTTTACCTAAATTAAATAGGAAAGGAATAATTAGCTAACCTAAATAAACTAGGAAACAATAACTAACAAAAAGGCTACAATTTGGCTAAGTGTAAGACTAGTCACGCAGGAATTCAAAACAAGTAAGAATTAGTGACTTTCATAGCAATACAATAATACAACATAAACACAAATGTACATTATCAACAAATATTTCGTCCAACACAAGATGTGTGAACGCTTGGCTCTTCTCCAAGCCTAACCAATGCCTTTTCTTGTCTTATCCGACATGCTACCTGCTTCTTCCATCATTGCGCAGTCATAGCATGAATGTAGCTTCTTCCAAGACATGAACATAGCCTGATCAGGTTGGCCTACATCATTCTCCCCTTCTTGAGAAGATTTCGTCCTCGAAATCAAACCATCATCATCTTTCAAAGCGACACTACCTGCAACACAAAGAGTTAAGTCAGAAACGTTGAATGTCTTAAAAACACTATACTCACCAGGTATGTCTATAACATAGGCATTATTATTGATCGCTTGCAATAGTTGGAATGGACCAACTCCTCGCGGGGCAAACATGTCCACATATTCCTGCAAAACATAATCAACAACACTAGGCAAGTAGTGGACGTTAGTAGAAACTTCATCATTAAAACTCAAGTAAACACCCTTATGAATTAGGAAAATTAAGAGTTTAGAACTATCATTACCTACCATATACTCACCTGGTTGCATTATGGCACAAATATTACCTGGCAGGGTCGATGTGCTAGCATGGCTCATGGCTTCGGTTTTTGTCTCCATTGGAGCCTTAGCTCTAGCCGCCTCTTTCAACTCCCGCATGTGCTTGTAATCATCACTAACCTGTTTAGGTGTCAGGGGATTAAGTACATAACTCTTGCCCTCCAGCTTGGCCGTATAAGTGTTGGCCTTTCCATCATGATCAACACACCTATCAAACTGCCAAAGGCCTACCCAACAGTAAATGGCACGCCTGCATAAGCACTACATTTCACAAGATTTCATCTTGATAAGCTCGCACCTTGAACTTAATAAGTGCCCACTTTACCACCTTCAACTCACCACATTCGCATAACCACTGCAACCGATAGGGATGAGGATGTTTCATTGTAGGTACATCAAGTTGAGTCACTAACGTGTGGCTCACTACATTAGTGCAACTACCTGAATCAATTATAATCGAGCACACCTTTCTCTTCACCCTACATCTAGCATGAAACAAGTTCTCACGCTACACATCTGCTTCCTCCTGTACGCTCATAGTGCTCAAGTTCCTACGTATCACTAAGAACATATTCACACCCTCTTCTTCTAACTCTTCCTCGCCGCACTCAACCAATTTTGCCCCCTTATCTTCCTCAATCTCCTCTTCACTTTCTTCTTCACACATAGTACCATAATTGTAGACATGTAATTTTTGACCCACACGTTAGAGTTACCTCTAATAGTCATAGTATTTTAGAATAATTATTTGAGCTTATTTTCACAGGAATTCACCTCTTTATTAAATTTAATTCTATTTTAGGTACAAAAATTGAACATACAAATATATAGTCCCAACTTTAGCTTTGACAATGTTTTATTTAATTCAATCAAAAGTCTTATCTGTGGGTACTTTAAATTAGATATTCAACTGGTTTTTGCCCAAGTTTGGCAAATTTCTTGAAGCCCAAATTCGGAATAAAAGCCCAAAAATTCAACCCAATAACCTAGCCCACTCTTTCTCTATCTGCCGCGTATAATAACTGACTCTGACAAAAATATTCTACACACACACAGATACACACGACCTCTTCCGCTCAGAGGATACACACTCAATTATAACAGATTCTGGGGGAATTCCTTGAGAGGGGAGAGTTTTCCTTAGAGAGCAAGAAAGAGGAGAGGGTCTGAGCAGGAGAGGGAGAGAGTTTTTTTTTGGGAGAGAGCTTAAGAAAAAAAATAGAAACACAAAGAAATCAAAATGGGTAATTCAAAGAAGAGTTCTTCAAATTAATATAGGTTTAGTTTAAAGCTCAGAAAAGAAACACCAAAAAGGGAGCTCGAATCCATTTTTGGCTCTCTTCTTCTTCAAAACTTAAAAAAAAAATAAAAAATCAGAAAACAGAGGAACTTGCATTGCTCCTATCTTCCAAAACCAATTTCGATCGAGGAGGTGCTGGAGTTCGATTTAGCTGCCGGTTCGAGTTACCATCGCGGTCCGTAGCTTTGTCGCTTGTATTGACTTTCAAACCAGCAGATATTTTGTCCAGGTTCATTTCTCAAGTCTTGTTCATTTTGTTGGTATGATTTAAATATGACAGAACTGTAGATGCTTGTTTCCAATCCGTTAACAACGTAAAGTGATTGATGTCCGATATAATCATTTAACAAAAGGAAAAGTCGAAACAAACAATCAAATCCTCTGCGCTTGGTATTGAATCTGCGACCGCATAACTGATATACGGTTCGCATTTTGGACCTAATTGTCAGAAGCGTAGGGTCAATCCGTGTTCAGTGTTAAATCTGCGACCGCATAATTGATATGCGGTCTACATATTTAACTTGATCGTCGCATTTTTGACATTAAAACCTTGCCCAGGACTCTGCTCCAATTTGCGATCTCTGCGTGCGATTTGCGGTTCGCATACACAATCTGTGATCGCAAACGTGATCGCATTTTGACACTGGATACTGCCTAAGATCTTGTGCTGATCTGCGACCCTTTAGGCGCATAATGCGGTTCGCATGATGTTCTGCTCTTTTCTTTTCTTCTATGGCTTTTGGGACCGGGTTTGGTTAAATGCATGAAATAAAAGTTAAGAGAACGGGGCCATGAACTGAATTTTCATTTTTCTTTAATTTAGATCTTATTTTTTCTTATTTTATTATATTGCTCGCTAGTTGCATGCTTAGGCCGATCACACAGGGGTAAGCAATAATAGGACATTTTGTTGTCTTTGAGGTGAGGGGTCGTTCTCTTAGTTAAATTTTCTCGGGGAATACCCGAAGAACTTGTATTTTGACATTCCGGGGAATGCTCCGAGGTATTTGTATTTGGAGGCAAGAAATGAAAGTCGTAGTATTTTAGTCTTATTTTTCTTCAATATTAGGTGAGAACGACCTCAAACCTCTTGTGTGTTTATTTTGTCTCAACTCGAGTGTTTTAAAAGCCAATTAAATTGAGTACGCAACTGTGATTTTAACGGGGTTTGGGGAATGCCTAACACTTTCTCCCCGAATCAAATGAACCCCCTTACCCAATTCTCTGGTATGAACTTGACTTTAAGTCCAAGTTCTAAAATGGTGGCCTGGCACACCAGAATCACTTGTCAGGTGGCGACTCTAAATTTTCATGATTAATCCATCTCTTTGTCACTTTCCAAATTGGAAACCCCTTTTCGAGTTTTATTAAGCCTTTCATAAAAAAGGGTTTAGTAAGGTCTCGCCCATCAAAAAGGAGGAGTGACAGCTCTGGCGACTCTGCTGGGGACCATATTCAGCTTTTTTGCGGTTCAAGCTAGTACTTGATTTGTTGGCTTTTAAAATATTTGGTTGAGTTTTATGCTTTTTCATTAGCTTTACTTACTTTTATTGCGCTGTCATGGTTTTGTTACTTTTATTATGCTTTCATATTTTTTTATTGGCTAGTTGTTTATGTATTTACAGTTTTTGCTTTATGTGTTTATCACTTTATAACTGTCATCATATGCATTGCCCGGTCATTTCTTTCTGCAACAAGTCCCGGAGCACGCGTCGCGTGCATGAACTCTTTGTTGAGTCACCCTTAAGTTAGGAGGGGAAGCCGACGGACATTTGGAGTGGGTGGAAAGCTTAAATAGCCACCATCGACCATACGCTTTCGCCGAACTGCCTTGTTAGTGAACCCCAAACTTAGGTCAGCCTTTAGGTCATTTTTTCTGCATCATGTTATTTTAACCTAGCAGGGCCTGGTCCCAGGCACCGTGTCCCTTTGTAGGAAGCCTGTCCAAATTATGTCAAAATGGGCCCGTGGCCCAAAATGGTAATTAATCATCCTATGTGCTAAATGTTGCATCTGTGAGGGTAAAAGGGCCATTTGGTAGACCGATGTCTTGGGAAGAAGGGTGAAAATGAAGCAAATGGAGGCCCACTAGTATTTCCTTTCACATTCTTTTGAGAAAAAAAAGAAGAAGAAGAAAAAAAAATGGAAAAAGAAAAGGATAAGAAAATCGAAAAAGGATAGAAAGAAAAGAGATTTTCAAGTTTTCATCATTTTCTAAGAACTCAAAAAAAAGGGGTCCAAGAGTTTTTACATTTTTATCATTTTCAAGAGACAAAATATAGTTTTTAATTACATCTTTCCAAACTACGCGAACCTGATTCTCGTCTTCCGGGCGGGATACGTAGGCAGCCCACATAGGGTCCGATCTTCCTAGTAATTCCTAGGTCCTTGGCTTCCGGGGTCGTAGCCGAATCTTGCATGTTTAGCCACTTTTGGTCACATCGGCCATTCTTGCAAGAGTAGGGTTATTTTTGCAAAGGTGGTTCCACTGCCCATGTCTTAGGATCTTGAGTCCATGAGTCGGGGTCATATCGCTCTAAGATTCGTCCGTGTCGGGTTTGCGTCCCTAGCCACGTTTGGCCATATCGGCCATTTTTGCTAATGGTCCATTTTCGCAAAATAATTCTTTAAGACCATGATAGTCGGGATATTAGAGTCATGAAGTATTTCTCATGCTTAGGAGTCTACTCTATCAAGTTTGCACTGATAGTCACTTTCAGCCACTTAGGCCAATCTGCAAATATAGCCGAATTGTATCTTGCATTTGTCCCTCAGGAAATGTTGTGGTGTCGTAGTAGTGTTCCTAGACATTGACCACGTTCCCTTCATTCAGGTATGGATCCGTTGATTCGATCCAAAGTGCTGATGGTGGTTAAGATTCCTAAGAAATTGGTCAAATGGTGGAATATGTTTTCATCGTTAGAGCAACATGAGTTGAAGCATAAATTGGGTACTCTAACTTCCCTTCTTGATGTTACACCCTGCCCGCATTTACTGGAAGCAATGCTGACCTACTGGAATCCGGAAAACTTGACTTTCAAATTTGGGGAGTGTGAGATGACTCCTACTTTGGCAAAGATGTCCGGTCTCACCCGTTTAAGTTACATAGGCAAGAACATGGTACTTCCTCGGGACCACTCTAGGACAAGATTTCTCAACGACCTGGGCCTAAAAGATAACAAGCATTTAAAGTACCTTGAGCAATCTTGGATATCTGTGGATTATTTGTTTGCTAGATTTGGACCACAGGATAGTTTTGATGTCTTTCGGGATGAGTTTTGCACAACTAAAGCAAAATGGCAAAGACGTCGCCTCGAAGCTTTCAACCTTGCTTTATTAGGGTTATTGATTTTTCCATTAGACGAGAGGCACATTGGTACCCGTCTGCAGTAAGTGGTAATGGCACTATTTCATGAGAAGCAACACAAAACCGTTACCGTTGTGCCAATGATCTTAGCAGAGTTGTACCGAGCCCTGAGCGAAGTGAGGGGAGGTGTCAGATATTTTGAGGGAAGTAACCTATTGCTACAAATATGGATGATGGAGCATTTGCACACAGCTTCCTTACTTTGTCCCATCGACTGTGCTTTGAGGGATCGGGTGATATGCATCGAGTGTAGGATGAAGTCTCCTAAGTTCACATAACCAATAGGTGTCACAGCTTGGATTGAGTTCCTTGGTTCGAGGACAAACGAGAATGTTTTGTGGGCCTATCTTTGGCTACCTTTAGATGATATCTTAGTAGGATGCCTCATGCAACCTTTCCTGATGCTGATAGGACTCAAGTGCGTCAGACCATACACGCCAGTCAGGGTAATGCGACAGTTAGGCAGACGACAAGGGGAGCCTCCAATTTTGAATCTTCGGAGGTACATCATGAATTTTAGCAAAAAGGTGGTTGACGAAATCAAGTACGTACAATACTGGAACAATGGAAAGAGGATGAAGAAAGATACATTAGTAAAAGATATCAGCAGCCCAAATGTGTACTCAGGAATACTTGATCTGGTTACAGTCTGTCTCACCAGGGGTTAGCACCCCATTGCCAGCACAACTTAGGGGGCGGGCAGCTCAGATAGTTGATTTTGAGGAGGCACCGGATCAAGATCCTAGGGTTAAGTTTGAGTGGATAAAGTCTCAGTTAGCGGAATTGGCAGCAAATATGGAGCAGCATAGCCAGTATTTGCTTCAGGTTGGTCTTCAGGAGGCAGGGGCACAGGCCAGAGTCTTCGTTCCTAGCATTGGCGCTTCTCTACGAGGCATGTTGCAAAACTTGAGCACGACAGATATCCCAGGACCATCCCAGCCGGAACAGTTGCATTCAGGAGCAGTTTGAGGATCTATTCTATTTGAATGTTTTAAGATTGTCTCATGTTGTCTTTATTTTCATGTCTTTCTAGGAATACTGAATCCTGTAAGTAGTGTCAAGCTCAGTCAAAGTGTATTCAAGCGTGTCGGGTCTTCCATCATCATACTTATTATCAAAGGCTTTAAATGAAAATTCCCGAATTTTATTTTTCCATCACTTTTTGGGTTTTATCAAGTCATTTTTACATCGAAAGAGAGAGAAATGGTAAAAAGTGTCAGAAAAGAAGGAAAAGGCAAGATTGAAACCACCAAATCGGGATGAGGCCATATGACCTTGCAACCCTCACAGCCATTTTAAAACCATTATTTGTTGCTAGGTGCATTACACGTAATCTGATATTATTATCTGATAAATGCCCTAACGCTAACATGGTGATTTTGCGTTGTTGTCCTCTGTTATTTTCTAACTCTTTACTAGGAAGGTGGTTAGTTTGTTGTCATCCTGGCAAGTCATCCATACAACACCCGATCAAAGCGTCTAACAGTCATGGCTAGCAAGGAAACAAACACTGCTGTTGTAGACCCACCGAGAGAGATTGTTGAGTCGGAATCGGAATTGCAAGAGGAGGTTCGGAGGTTGAAACATCAGTGGCAGAAATGTATCAGGCATGGGTTAAGGGACACCCTCCACCCTCATTCCCCACCAACTACACAGAAAACCCTGCTTCCGTCCCACTACTCTCTCAATCCCAGATGGCCCATATCATTGATCTTTCCCCATAACATGCACCTGGCTTCATTCCTTACCACAGTTACCCCGACACTTCTGCCCAAACTTTTCATGCTCCACCGGTCAAAACAACCTCGTACCCTTCTCCAACATCTGCTCCTATTCTTGTACCCCCACCACAAACTACCCTTCACCGATCCTCTAGTAAGCCCGCATTTCCCGCTCCAGATGCCCATTACCATCCACCGGAGCCCACTTTCAAAGTCCTAGACCCTTACTCATACATCCCTCAATTTGAGCCTCATGTTGAAACCGAAAAACCACCCAAGAATGCAGAGCAGGAAGAAATGCTTAGGAAGTTAAAGAGTCTTGAGCAATCGTTAAGAAATATGTAGAGGTTGGGGAACCAGGTGAATGTGGCCTATTAGGATTTATGTTTGTTTCCCGATGTCCAACTACCTGCTGGATTCAAGATGCCCAAGTTCGACTTGTATGACGGACATGGGGACCCTGTTGCTCATCTAAGGGGTTATTGCAGCAAAATGAGAGGCGCCTGAGGAAAAGACGAATTGCTAGTGGCCTACTTCAGCCAAAGTTTGAGTGGGGCAGCTCTAGAATGGTACACCCGTTAGGACATTAACAGGTGGTACACTTGGGACAATATGGCTCAGGCCTTCGCCTGACATTTTCAGTACAACATAGACATTGTTCCGGACCGCCAATCTCTGACCAAGGTGGAAAAGAAACCCAGTGAAAGCTTTAGAGAATATGGGTTCCGATGGAGGGAGCAAGCTGCAAGAGTCAGTCCTCCAATGGAAGAAGACGAGATGGTTAAGTACTTCCTCCAAACCTTGGAGCCCACTTACTATGGGCACTTGATCTCAGCCATTGGTAAGTCTTTCAATGACGTGGTGAAGATGGGAGAAAAATGGTGGAAGAAGGGCTCAAGTCGAGTAAGATCATGAGTTATTCTGCTATAAAAGCGACTACCCAGGCAATCCAAAGCGGTAGCGGAAGTTTGCTAGGCAAGAAAAAGAAGGAAGATGTCGCTATGGTTGTCTCCGGATCATGGCAGGGCCTGAGGGATTCACCTCACCAATACACCGATCCTCGACCCCGACCTCAAACCTATACCCAAGCTCCATATAACACACCTCAACATTACTTTTCCCCACAAAACCCCCAAGACTTAGCCAAACCACCTCAATATTTCGTTCACCATGCCCAATCATATGCTCAACCCCCTCCTTACCCACAATGGCGTGCCCCTGTCCCACAGAATACCTATCCAGCTCCACAAAATGCCTATCCACCTCCGCAACCTTACCAAAACCCCAATGGTCCACACTTTGGACCAAGACCAGATTATAGGAGAGAAAGGCAACAACGAAAACAAACTTTTACCCCGCTTGGAGAATCCTATGGCAATCTATTCCAAAGGTTAAGGCAGTTGGACGTCCTGAGGCCAATTGAGTCAAAAATACCAAATCCCCCTCCAAAGAACCTTGATTATTCCCTAAGATGGGCTTACTGTTCTGATACCCCAGGCCACGACATAGAAAAATGTTGGCACCTGAAACGTGCAATCCAAGAGCTCATTGATAAGAACCAAATTATAGTCCAAAGCCAGACACCCCAAACATCAATCAGAACTCTCTCCCTGCCCATGAAGAGACACATATGATTGAAGCAGTTTACAAGGATGGGGAACCCAAGAAGTCTTATAAGTCCGTCATGATGATTCGGGCCAGTGAAAATTTGGTTAAAGATCCAGATTCCACCAAAGCAAAGCCTGTGACAGTTGAAGGGGCAACAGAAAAGCCAAGCCCGTTCAATTTGAAACCACCGGTGTTAGTCGTGAAAGGGATGCCAAAAGATAGTGAGGCAAGTCCAGAAAGCTTAAAAGTGGTAGTGCTAGGGACTCCAAATAAGTCTGTCCTAGTTGTGAATGGGGCTCCTATTACCCCTATCATCATTAAACCAGTAACCCAACCGCCGGTGATTGATACCAAGGCCGTCCCGTGGAATTACAAGCAAGTGATAGTGAAACTGGAGGATTGACTCGTTCTGGGAGAAGTTTCGCCCCAGAAGAACTAAGGAAAGCCAAGCCATTAAGTGATAGTCAATTACCAGTAAAGAAATCGATTACCGAGGAAGAGGCTGAGGAGTTCTTGAAGAAGATGAAGGGGCAAGATTATTCCATTATAGAGCAATTGAGGAAAACAACAGCTCAGATTTCTCTTTTGTCTCTGCTGATACACTCGGATGAACATCGCAGGGTCTTGATGAAGATTTTAAATGAGGCACGTGTTCCTGATAAGATCACAGTGAACCACTTGGAAAAGATAGCTGGCAAGATTTTTGAACCAAACAGGATCACTTTCTCAGATGACGAACTTCCTATCGAAGGTAATGAACACAACTGAGCTCTCTATCTCACAGTGAAGTGTGAAGATGCGGTTGTCTCGAGGGTTCTGGTTGACAATGGTTGTAGTGCAAATATTTATCCTTTGTCTACTCAGCAAAAACTGAAGATTGGTACCGAAAGGATCCGCTTGAACAGTGTGTGCATTCAAGGCTTTGATGGAGGAGGTATAGATTCTGTCGGAGACATAATGCTCGAATTGTCAATAAGCCCAGTTGAGTTCACCATGGAATTCCAAGTATTAGATGTACCCGTCTCCTACAATCTGTTGTTGGGAAGGCCATGGATACATGCTGCTAAGGCAGTCCCATCCTCTCTGCATCAAATGGTGAAGTTTGAATGGGACAGGCAGGAAATAGTTGTGCACGGTGAGGAAAATTTGCCGGCCTTGTTACAACCCGTAAAATCGTACGTTAAAATACACCGTAAGATAGTTCACACATAAGAGCCTAAGAACCCAAAAAATAGTTCAAAAGTTAAGAAAAAGAGCAAGGGTGTCGCATAGTTGGATATGCGACCGCAAAGCACAAATGCGGACCGCATATCCAACACTAGGATCGCAAACTGAAACAGATTTCTGGGCTGAAATTGTGTCAAAAATGCGGCCAGTATGCGGACCGCATAATGCAAATGCGGACCGTAAATGTGACATCTTCCATCGCATAATGGAACAGAGTTCTGGGTTGAATCCACGTCAGAAATGCGACCAGAATGCGGTCGCATTATTGAAAATGCGAACCGCAAATCTGCCACTTCTGCGTCGCATAATGCAACAGAATTCTGGGTTGAAATTTGCGGCCAGAATGCGAACCGCATATCCTGTTTGCGGTGGATATGCGACCTCAATACTGAAAAATGTCAGACACGTGTGCCACTTATTGAAGGACCTATAAAAGGGACCCAAACCCGTTCCTTCTTCATTTTTCTGAACTTAAACATAGTAGAAGGCCCCCAAACGACCCCTCTAAAAGCCCCACACCAACACAACCAATTTCCTCTCTTCCAAGCTCTAAATTGAAGAAGGAATCAAGGAATTGGAGAACTAAAAAGGAACCCTAGCTGAATTTTCCCCTTCTACGAACCCACATTGAGGGCAAGACCTATAATCTAAGGAATCAAAGGAAAAAGGCTAGGAATTCACATGCAAGGTAAGTTATTACTCCCTTTCAAGTAATTTTCCCTTGGGCATTCATGATATGTAATTGCATACCTGTAAAGATCCATGGGAGGGTGGTAGGAAATCAAGAATTCAAGATAAACACTGCTAAACGGAAGGGGTCATGATTATTACGGGTTGTAAATGAGTTGCATGTGTTACAAATACGTTTGACAAGGATTAGAGGAGAAAGGGGTGTGGGGAGGCACCATACAAAACTAGGGGATTGTGATTTATGATAATTATGACGCTTGGTGAGTAATGGGTGAATTGTTCCTTAACTGCAAACTAAGGAATCGTAGCCATAGCGTAGCTTGAGAACTGGTGCAGCATATACCAGGTATGTAAGACTATACCGTTTCTTTCTTTTGCACGATTCCTATCAAATACGATGCCACGAACGAGCCCTAAAGAATACTCTACTCTTAGAGGTGAGCATTGCTTATGTTGCTTTCCCCCAGGGAAGGATTGCTCTTGTCTTATGGTATCAATGTTGTTGGTATTTCTTGAGTCTTACAAGGTTCATGCTAAAGAGATATTACTAATTTCATGAAAAAGGGAATGGTAATCGTAGGTCACTAAAAAGGGTGTGGAACGTATTTTTTTTTTATAAATGAGCATGCAATGTATTGTATATATAAGTGAAATCTAATTCGTATGACCGAGCCTAATGAAGGCCGGGTATGAGCCCACAGAGGCATATTACGATGATGAGCCCACAGAGGCATACGTTATGACCGAGCCTAATGAAGGCCGGGTATGAGCCCGCAGAGGCATATGCTATGACCGAGCCTAATGAAGCCCGGGTATGAGCCCACAGAGGCATATGGTGATGACGAGCCCACAGATGCGTATGTAATGGTATAAGGTAAAGACTATGTAACGTATACGGTAACAATCAATGTATATGAAAATGGCAAGCCCACAGAGGCATGAGTATAAGACGATGATAATGATAATAAACATGTTTATTATAATGTTATAAAGGATACATGTATAGACATAAGTACTACGAATATGTCGTGGTTAGCTGCCCTCAGAGGCGATTCGCTTGCTGCAGGTTATATGTTCTACGCTAATGCTCATTATTGTTCTTACATTATGTTCCCTATTTTACATACTCAGTACATTATCCGTACTGACGTCCTTTACTTGTGGACGCTGCATGTCGTGCTGCAGGTCCTAATATACTGATAGACGGAGCTCCCCCACAGCGGTAGGCTATCCGGTTCAGCAGATATTAGCAAGATTCATCATTCGGACTTGCTACAGCCTTGGTATGCATTTTGAGTAGGCATTTTGGGCACGTGGGGGCCCTGTTCCGACATAGGTTGTTTAATGTATGTTCTTGTAGAGGCTCATAGACAAATGTCAATGTATGTATAGACCAGTGTTGGGTTGACTCATGTGCAGTTGTATTGCCTCGTCGGCACATGTATTATGTTGTATAGTTTTGCACTGTAGCCCCGTTGGCATACTATGTATATAAGTATGTTTATGTCATGGTATGAAGTTTCAGCCCACTATGATGTTGTTCGAAACTACATGCATATGACAGGCCTTGTAGATAACAAAGAAAGTAAGATAGCAGATATGAGGGGTACGCCGGCGCTCTGCAAGCAGGGTCCGGTGCCATGTCGCGGCCCTCTGGTTGGGTCGTGACAGAATTGGTATCAGAGCTAGGTCGTGTCCTAGGGATTGTCTATGAGCCGTGTCTAGTAGAGTCTTGATTATGGGTGTGTTGCGCACCACATTCTATAATTAGAAGGCTACTTGGCATTTAGGAATGTTACCTTCTTTCTAAATCTAGATCGTGCGTAGAGCTGAGTTGTAAGCATTCATTCTAACATTCATCTTTTTTACCTACAGCGATGCCTTCGGCCGGGAAGCAAACGAATAGTAGACGACTCGATGTGAATGCCGGAGAGGGGACTAGTCAGGTGCCGCAAGCTGTAGAAGGCCAAAGTGAGACGCCTTCTCGGACTTCATCTACTCCTCCTCCCCCAGAAGATATTAGAAGCCGCCCAACATCCCCAGTCCCTTCTTCTGGTGCTACAGACCAAGACCTGAGGACAGCGGTACAGTTGTTGACTAGCCTAGTAGCTTCTCAGGCTCGGAGGCAGAATACCGGTGGCAAGCTGGAATTATACCAGTACCCATCCTCACTGGGAAAGAGTCCGGGAAGCAGCAAAAGAATATCAAATACCATATGAAGTCACCCGAGAGAAAATCACTAATGATATTTCCAGATTAAGGCTACGGATTACATCTCTCAGTCCGAAGGGAAAGGAACCTAGCAGTGAAGAACCGTCAAGTTCCAGACACTATTTCACAAGGTCCTCGAAAAGATGCCTGGAAGGCAATTCAGTGATCGATAAAGGATAATTTCCTTTAGTGGCATCTATGTTTAGGAGAAGAGCGTTTTCTCCTCCGGGAAGACAGAGATCCATGGCGTGATTTTGGACTCGCCATGCCATTTGGTGGTGAAGGGTAGCTTGTATGGAATCTTTGGCTTGAGGGGCTCCTTGGATTTGGACTTGGATTTTAAGAGCTTCGGTTAAGTAAGGATCATAGAGTGACATATTGAAGTTTGGAAAGATTGTTATGAAAACAGTCCCGGCATTCAAGGTGACTTCGGCAGTACCTAAGTTTGCATGTTGGTACTCCAAATA
>MCJB01046225.1:2784-54307 GCA_002018475.1 Nicotiana obtusifolia
GGCACGTCCGCCACGATAGTCATGACTTGCATTGCATTGCATCGCATTGCATTGCATTGCATTTTTGGTTGTGTTGGTTGTTCCATTTACTTCACGTTATCTATTTGAAATGTTACATGTGTTTACTGTTCCCTCGTGGATTGCTTATTGATTTAGGTGTTTCTTACTTTCAGTCATTATTTATATTTATTACTCACTGAGTTGGAAGTACTCACATTACTCCCTGCACCATGTGTGCAGATTCAGGCATTAACGGTTCCGCTTCGAGGCATTGACTACTACTGCCAGGGCGGTGATTTGGAGGTTACGAGGTAGCTGTAGGCGTCCGCAGCCCCGTATCTCCTTTATTTTGTTGTTTCCACTTTCTTCAAACAATTGTGCCAAGGATATTGTAATAGTTATTTTGTTATTAGGATTTCATTAGTGGCTCATGACTTTGTGACACCCCGATCTGAGGGCTGTAGTCGGGATGGTCTACTATATTTTCCCGCAAATTACTGTTACTTAATCGTACTTATATTATTTTTGTATTGTTAACTGTTTAAATGAGGTTTGGTTTAAATCGGCTGGCCTTGTCTTCATGAGAGGCGCCATCACGACCGGGTTGGGATTTTGGGTCGCGACAGAGAACCTGGAGGAAAGAAGATATAATCGCAAAACAAGTCTAGTCACAGTCTAATAGTCAACTAGCATCATGATATCTCGGCACACGCCCACACGCTCATCACCTAGCATGTGCGTCACCTTAATACATCTCTTATAACATAGTTCTTAGGTTTAAATATCCTCAAAGCCAAGATTAGATGTGTTACATACCTTTATCAAGCCAAATCCAATACCGAGCAAGCCAAACAATACTCTAGAAAATCCATCCCGCACGTACCGACCTCTTAATCGATCGAAACTAGCCAAGAGGAACTCAAAAACATCAAATAATGCCAAAGGAAGCAAACCCAATCAATTAAAGGTGGAATCTTTAATCTAAAGTCCAAAGTCAACCAAAAGTCAAACCCGAGTTTACACCTCGGAACCCGATAGAACTCACAAAATCTGACAATCCATTCAATTATGAGTCCAACCATACTTGTTTCACACAAATCTGACTACAAATCGATGTCCAAAACTCAAAAATTTCAAAGTAGGAAAGTTTAGACAAAACCCACCAATTTCTCTTTAAAATTCATAATCCAAATGCAGAATTCGAAGATATATTCGTTAAATATGACCAAAATAGAGTAGGAAACACTTACCCCAATCCATGTTGTGTAAAGCGCCTCCAAAAATGACCAAATCCAAGCTCACCTACTCAAAATATGAATAAAATAACCAAGCCCTCGATAATATAGCTTCTGCCCAAGCACCTTGGCATCTGCGAAAATATTAACCGCTTATACGACACAAGCTCCGCTTCTGCGGACTCCACTAACCAGCTGACCTCTCGCACTTATGGACACTGTTCCTCTTCTGCACAATTGCAAGTGTGATGCTAAAGCTCGTCTCTGTGCAGGCTTCCAACCAAGCTGCCACCCGCTTCTACGATCAGATTCCTGCTCCTACGAACATGTAGATGCGCCCAGCTTTCCGCTTCTGTGGTATTCCCTCATCCAGCCTTGCTTCGCTTCTGTGCCAATGTGACCGCATCTGCAGCCGCCGCACCTACTCCCCTTACCCGACAGGTGCGACAACACCAGATCCAACAAAGACCAGCCATTACACATGAATGGAAAATGAACTGAAACACTTTCGCATCTCACCCGAGCCCCTCGAGACCCCGTCCGAACATGCCAACAAGTCACTTAACATAAGACGGACCTATTCGTGTCCTTAAATCATCCATAATAACATCAAAATCACGAATATCACCTGAAATAAAATTTAACAAATTTTGACTTTCAACTTCCAAATATCGTGCATAACCATATCAAATCAACTCGGAATGATCTCAAATTTTGCGCACAAGTCCCAAGTGACTTAGTGAAGCTATTCCAATTCCTAGAACCACAATCCGAACCCGATATCATCAAAGTAAGCTCTCGGTCAACTCTTCCAACTTAAAGCTTCCTAGTTGAGAATCACTCATCCAAATCAATTTCGAATTACCTGAAAATCAAAACCGACAATCATAATATGTCATACAAAGCTACTCAAGCCTTTAAATAGTTAAATGAAATCCAAATGCTCAAAACGATCGGTCGGCCGTTACAATTCTCCCCCTTTTAAATAAACGTTCGTCCTCGAACGGGTCTAAAATCATACTAGGTGTCTCAACTAGGTATGGATAACTGCTCTGCATCTCCCGCTCGGTCTCCCATATAGCCTGCTCGACTGGATAGCCTCTCCATTGAACCTTCACTGAAGCTATATTCTTTGATATCAACTCCTGCAGATCTAAGCTGGCCACCGGCTCCACGTCATAAGTCAAATCCCCATCTAACTGAACCGTGCTAAAATCCAAAATAAATGACGGATCACCATGATACTTCCGGAGCATAGAAACATGAAAATACTGGGTGAACACCCGATAAACTAGGTGGCAATGCAATCTTGTAGGCCACCTCTCTCTCAAGTACCTCAAAAGGACTGATATATAGAGGACTCAACTTGCCCGTCTTTCCGAACCTCATCACACCCTTCATAGGAGAAACTTTGAGTAAAACCTTCTCACCCACAACATCACGAATCTTCCTATCTGCATAACTCTTCTACATAGACTGGGCTTTACGATGCCGATCCTGAATCAACTTGACTTTCTCCAAGGCATCCCTAACCAGATCAGTACCAAAAAACCTAGCCTCTTCCGCTAAAATCAACCAACCAGAGAAGGACACCGCCTCCCATATAACGCCTCCAAGAGATGAATGGTGTGCCCGAACTGTCCGTCGGTCTGGTGGTGGAATGTTATACTCAACTCAACCCGCATGCCCAACTCTCTCCAAACTGCAATGTGAACTGCGTGCCTTGATCAGAATTAATGGACAGGTACACGCCATGAAGACGAACAATCTCGCGAATATAAATCTTAGCTAGCTCTGAAGAATAGGTAGTCACAACCGAAATGAAATGTGCGGACTTAGACAACCAGTCCATAATCACCCAAACTGCATCAAATTTCTTCAAAGTTCGTGGGAGCTCAACAACAAAGTCCATGGTAACACACTCCCATTTCCACTTGGAGATATCAATGTAACAAAATACAGCTAATACAAGATAAATCATAATACAAGATAAATTCCACCAGAACTGGTAAATATAGAGTCATGAGCTTTACAACGGAATACTATTATGAAAACTATATAATAATACCTTATGAACTAAAAACAATAGTACATATGAACAAGCAACGTTGCTACTGATAACTGGTACCAATAATTGAATTTGCACAATTAAATGTGAGTGTAGTATGAGTACAACCGCCCTAATGTACTTAATAAATATCGTAACTAACCTCAGCGAGGTAAAAGAAGAAAGAATTATAAATGATACTTACTATAACCTGTAAAGTTTCATCAATTTAACAAGTATAGAACAATGTTGTAATCAGGTCATAAAGCACATAATGAACCTTGTGTGTGTGTGTGCGCACAATTCAAGTTCTTTGTAGATCAAATGATACAACATATAACGATGATATGCAAGTAAATAAGTTAATTAACCATGGAAGTTCAAGTAATGATGAATTGCAAATCCATAACAAACACAGGCTAGACTTTCCTCAACCTTTCCATATCCATACCAAACCACTAATCAGTTTTTCTCAATATCCGTGTGTACACGATCAAGAGAGAAACATGAGAAGGTGATTCAAGGGGGATGGATCCATATCCACACGCAAGCACATCCAATTCAATGTGCTGCCAGCCCGGCGTGGTCACATGCATAACAGTATTATTCGCCCGGCGTGGTCACAGGCACAACAACAGAATCTACTCGACGTGGTCACAGGCACAACAACACAATCCTCCCAGTGTGATCATAGTCATAACAACACAATCCGCCCGGTGTGATCATTGGAATACCAACACAATCTGCACAATGTGGTCACATGCATGACAACACAATCCGCCCGGCCGGTCACTGGCATAACAACACAATCCGCCCGGCGTGATCACATGCATCCAGTCCAAATCATATCACAGAAGCAATTACATATGAATATATGTATATGGGGAATGAATATCAAATCTCATGCTCCTAGACTGATATAATGGCATGCTAAAGTGTAGCCATGTGCAAAGTGTGCTTTCATCGCTCAATTCAGCAATGACATCACAGAAATAGCAATTATCAAGTTCATTTAGGATTTAACCTCTATATAGCCTCAAACACGGCTCAAATAGTTCACAACAAGGTTACAAATATGACAAACATTAGCTTAGTGCTTAACAGTCAAATTTAGGCATATCACAGCCTAAGCACTACCCTGAGCATAGATAATTGCCCCGGTGCTCGTGCATGGGCTCAAACCCCACACATATGCGCATCATAGCACGTAGCTATCATAAATAATTCAAGCAACTAGTGCCTCAACCAAGTTTAGATAAGATACTTATCTCGAGCAAGCCAAATCACTCCCCTAACAAGCCTTTCCCACTCGTATCGACCTCCGGTTGATCCGTATCTAGTCAAAGTAACATAATACCATCAATAAAATCCATAGGAAGTGATTCCAAAAGATAAAGCTAAGATATTTAAACAAAGGCAAAAATTCAACCCAAAAAGTAAACACCGCACCCGCACCCCGGAACTCGAAAAATTTTACAAATTCAAACACCTATTTAATTACGAGTTCAACCATACCAATTTCATTCAATTCTGACATCGATTCGATCTTCCTTTCCTCAAATTTCATTTTTGGAAGTTCTTACTAAAATTCCCCTTTTCTTCACTTTAATTCACCAAATAAATGATAAAAACTCAGATGGAATCATGATTAACGAACAAATCCGAGTCAAAATCACTTACCCCGATCCAAATCGTGAAAATCCCCTCCAAAACCGCCCAAAATCGAGTTCTACAACTCAAAATATGATATAATAACTTTAACTCTCGATTTGGGTTTTTAACAGTCTGCCCAAGTATTGTGCATTGCGATCGCAGGTCCTACATCGCGAACACAAATAACAAAATATTCACAGCCCTCAAATAACCTACTTGAATGTGTATGCCCAGTCACAAATGCGATGTTTACCTGACTTGCCTCTAGGCGAACGTGGGACCCTCTACGCGATCGCGTACGCTTAAAGGCTGACGCCCCAGCAGACATCTCCTCTACATGAACACGTTATCCTACTCTCGACCTCGCTGACCTGAGCCTCATAAAGCTTCGCGAACGCAAATAATAAATGACCACTGCCAGCAACAACTCTTCGAGACCACGTCCCTTGCTTTGCAATCGCGAAACAGGAAACCAGATGCACAGAAATTAGTAGTCTACAATGAAGGAAAAATTGTTCGAGACCAATCCGAAATACACCCGAGGCCCTCGGGACATCATCCAAACAAACCAACATGTCCTACAACACAATACGAACTCGCTCGGAGACTCAAATCACATCAAACAACTCCAAAACCACGAATTCCATATAGATTCGAGC
The DNA here is from genome assembly GCA_002018475.1 of Nicotiana obtusifolia. Lineage (NCBI taxonomy): Eukaryota > Viridiplantae > Streptophyta > Magnoliopsida > Solanales > Solanaceae > Nicotiana > Nicotiana obtusifolia. The sequence continues at coordinate 8,379 of MCJB01046225.1, forward strand.
CTAATGAACTAATGAACTTCCAACTTCTAAAACTAATGCCGAATCATATCAAACCAATTTTGAATGACTTAAATTTTTTTACACAAGCCATAAATGACCTAACGGACCTGCTCTAACTTCTGGAACCGGAATCCAATCCGATATCAACAAAGTCAACTCTCAGTCAAACCCATTAACATTCCAAACTTTAAACTTTCTAACTTTTGCCAAAATGCACCAAGTCAACCTATGGACCTCCAAATCCAAATCCGGACATACGCCTAAGTCCAGATTCACCCTACGAAGCTATCGGAACATCTATTGGAACATCAAAACTCCATTTCTAAGTCGTTTACACCAATGTCAAACTCCGGTCAACTCTTCCAACTTAAGCTTCCAACATTGTGACCAAGTGTCCCAATTCAGTCTGAAACATCCCCGGAACCGAACCAACTACCCCGGCAAGTCACATAACCATAAATGAACATAGAAGAAGCAATAAATATGGCAACAAGGCTACAATACTCAACGACCAGTCGAGCCGTTACACAACTCCACCACTACCACCACCATAATCCTCAATCATAAGCCACAACAATCGACTACAACCACCCACCGTCCACACTACTCCCACCACCATCATTCTCAACCAAAAACAACACTCATCCACCTCAACTACCACAACTAACCACACCATCGCCATCAACAACTATGGCTGGAACTACGCCTCATTATAAACTACCACCACCCACCACCACCTTCCTCAATTACAACTACCACCACCACCCACCATTATTGACTATCACTACCCACCACCACCATCCTCAATAGTAATCGTCAGCATTACCAATCACCACTAGCTACTACCCTGAACCACCATCATTAACAAAAATTATCACCCAGGGTTTGCATTGCATACCCTCGCAAATGCGGATAATCCATCAGAAATGCGTCGCCTGATGAACCCAGGGGAAGCTGCAAATGGGACCCTGACTTCGCATTTGCAAAGTCAGGCCCTTTGCAAAAACGATTGTGTGATTGCAAATGCGATCAAGCCTGCCCAGATCCCCATCGCAAAAATGAACAAAATGTTCACAAATACGAGGTTCGCAATTGACTCAGTTAACAAATGCGAATGGTGTCTCGCATTTGCGAGACCAGTAACCATAAACATGGCCAAAACAATCGGAAACACATCTGGAACTCACCCGAGCACCTGGGCCTCCACACCAAACATCCACACAAGTCTAAAAATTGTAACACGAACTCGCTCTCACGATCAAAACACCAAAATAACATCCGAAACTACGAATCGGACAATAAATACATGGAAATCACAATGGACTTCAAGAACTTCTAAGAATACAACCACGCGTCTGATTCCTATCAAAGCAACACGGAATGACAGCAAACTTTGCAGACAAGTTTCAAATAACACAACAGGCCTATTCCAAGTCCCAAAATAAAATTTCAAACCCTATAGCAATAAATTCAACCCACGGTCAAACCTAAGAAATTTCTAAAATCAACCTAGAGATCTCCGAATTAAATTTCGGACATACATCCAAGTCCAAAACCATAATACGAACCTATTGGAGCCATTGAAACACGTTTCGGAGTCGTTTTCATGAAAGTCAAACCTCGGTCATTATTTCCAACTTAAGCTTCTAAAATGAGAATTATTCTTCCAAAACAATCCCGAATAACTCGAAAATTGATATAGATCATGCACGCAAGTCATAATACACAGTATAAAGCCACTCACGACCTCAAACTACTGAATGAAATAGTAAAGCTCAAAACGACCGATTAGGTCGTTACTCCCCCTCTTAAACAAGCATTCATCCTCGAGCGTGCCAGAGTCGGTCCAAAGCCATCAAATCACTATATAAACTCACTATACACATACACACGGGTGATCCCACGTCACCCCAACCCACATAAGCCCAACAAAACCATCTCAACTTCCACTCATGCTGATAATTCTTAGAATCAAATTTCAACATCTACCAAAGACCCGATTCTCACATAAACCCAATGTACGAACCTTAATCAGCTACAACACCTCATGCCTACATCCACAAGGAATAACCACACGACGTAACACATCACCCATATGTCAATAGCAACAACTCTAGCCACAATAACTAGCCATTACCAAATACGTTATCAGTAAATAGCCTCATATCGACTAGAACCTTGTTCCAAACCTTCACAACACTGATAATGATGTAACAAATGTGTAAAACTCATAACTACTCATCCGACCAACAAGCCACACCAAATGCCAGATAGGCACATACATCGCAATCCAAACCCAACAAGCACAACTCGAACATGAATGAATATGGAAAGAGAAAGACATGAGAGAACTACCAAACAAGTCCAACAGGTACAACTCCCCATTGGTACCATACTACGAATCCATCCCACAAGGAAGAAGCAAGACACGCGCAACAACCACAACGAATCTTGCCCTAACATATTTCACTGCGGCATATAGCCCGGTACAGACACACCGATCCACAAAGAACACAAGGTTCCCATCCTCCACTCAGAATCAAAAGCAAGATAAGAATTCAACAACTAAAACATTCTACTAACTCAACCACGTAGAACCAAAACTACAATACGTAACATACTTCCTATACCTGTAGAACACCCAATTCATATGTTGTGGCCAAACCATCAAGAAATCACATCAAAACCTACCGTATAAGTAACAGAAAGTTCACCCTAGTCTCATAATCCTCTATGGTGACCCAACTAGAATGATAGGTACGGTCTACTACTATAGAACCCCTCAACAGGTGTAGACACTAAAATAGAGTACAATAATCATGAAACATAACCATATATGAAGAAAGGTGATGACTCATACTGATAAATAGGGTCGGATCAAAACAAAACTAATGTATCTCTATGACAAATTGAGACCATACCTATAATGACATCATCTGGTGCAGCAGCCTCCGGCCTACTAGGAAAAGCATAACAACGGGTCGGGCCTGCTCCTCTAGGACGTCCTTTAACCGCATGTCCCATATCTCTAACTAGCTGTCTAGGTGTAGTAGGAACTGGAGCAGAACCCATAACCTGAGCACCCTACTAAGGCATAATCGCCTAGAGTTTGGGACAATCTCTCACCATGTACCAAGTATCTCCACACTCAAAGCAACCTCTCTATTGACATAGCTGTAGAAACTGCCTAGAACGGGTACTCTGGGACTCGTGGATAACTGGAGCACTACGTGAAACCTGTAGTGCAGACTGAATAGGCTGACCAACAACACCTCTACCATGACACACTCAACCCCCAAAATAGGGATCAGTATATCCTCCTGGTCCATGAGGCTTCTTAGCCTCCCTATCCTCCCTCTCTAGATTGTGAATGCGCTCCATCCTCCTGGCGATCTCCAAAACCTGCTGAAATGATGCATCAATCTCCAACTCACGTGCCATACTGAATCTAAGACCATAACTGAGAGCCTCGATAAACTTTGCAGACTTGCTCTCTAACTGTCGAAACCGAAGCAGGTTGTCACGACCCGGAATCCCACCCTCGGGATCCTGATTATGCCTACCATTTCACTTGCTAGGCAAGCCAACTTTACCTAAGTTGCTTAACCATCTTTAAAAATCTGATCAAAAAAATTAATAGTAACAAACTGTAATAATTTGAAATAAACTAATAAAATACTAATTGACGAAGTCTAATCATATCCCAGAATCTGGAGTTACGAATACATGAGTATTTAGAGTATTACAAATAATGTCTGAACAAAATATAACTATTTGAAACTAAATACACAGTAAATACATAATGGAAAGGGGACTTCAGGGCTGCGGGCGTCGTACAACTATACCTCATGTCTCCTAAAGTAGCTGAATCCGAGCAGTCTTGCTACGCGCTGTCGGGACCAACATCGGTATCTTCACAAGAAGTGCAAAAGTGTAGCATGAGTACAACCGACCTCATGCACTCTCTAAGGGTCGAGCCTAACCTCGTCGAAATACTGACGAGGCTATTGCAAGTCACTTACAAATAACTTGTACGAAATAATAATAACAAAAAAACAAGAATGGAAAGAAAGCAATAAACGTATATAAATGGACCCGGAGATCAACCACCATAGAGCCCCAGAATAACAAAGTCTCAAGTCTCATTTCACAATACCGAGGATAAGTCAATAATCACAAATAATTACAGCATATCAAATTCATTGCAACGTGCAACCTAATCCCACCACATCATCATCTGTTCATATCATAATCCGTCTTTATTCCGTGATATCATTTCAATACCAATCAATACCGTTGCGGTCTGCAACCCGATCCCAAAATAATTTTAAATCATTAACATAAACAACTCAACAACAATATTTACAAAATATCACACAAACAAGGTGGAATGTACAAAATAGTAAAGAACCATGGAATAAATGGAGGATCTCCAACGTCTCAAAATCTCAAATTTTACAAATTCATCAATACAAAACAGTTAAACGGCTCACATAAGCTAAACAGCCTAATAGAGTGCATCTATAATATAAAACAATAAAGCAGGTAAAACATGTGATAATTAAGCTATACAATTAAGACAAGTAGAAATAAGTAGCAGATAAGCAGGAATCATATGAGGAGTGAACGAATTAAATCAAGTAACAATTAAATAACAAGCAACAAAATATAGCATAGAAGTCAAGTGAAAACATGTAACAATAACAAGAGATATCATGGAATAAACGAAAACATAGAAATAAATATCCAAATCCCGCATGCTAAATCCCAGGACAGCGTATATACACTCGTCACCTCGCATATACGCCGTTTTCCCACATAATTCACATGACAAATAATTTAACAAGTCCCAATTTTCTCAAGTCAAGGTTGGACGCAACACTTACCTCACTTTGCGAATAAAGCAATCAATCAATCACGGCCTTTCCTTTTGAACAAGCCTCCAAACCAACCAAATCTAGCAAATTATCAATCAAACGATTCAAACTAAGCTTTAGAAACTATCCATTAATGAAAGACGTTCAATTTTTGTCAGTTTTAAAAAGGTCAACAAAAGTCAACCCCGGGCTGGCTTTGTAAAAACCCGAGATTGGGACAAAAACCTGATTATCCATTCGCCCTCGAGCCCGGTTATGTGATTTACTTCGAAATCCCACATCAATTTGAGGTCTAAATCTCAATTTTATAAAATACCCAATTTCTACCCAAATCCCTAATTTCTACCATGAAAATCCTAAATTTAATGTTGAAATCTCATGAAAAGTAATGAGGAATTGAAAGAAAGTGGATTAGAGTTGCTTACCAATTATTTTGGGAAGAAGAAATTTTTGAAAAATCACCTCTAGAGTGTTTAGGGTTGAGATATGGTGTAAAATGAGCTAAGTCCCATTTTTCCCTCTTCTACCCAGCTGCAGATGTTTGCAATTGCGAACTCTTGTTCGCAATTATGAACTCTAATTCGCAATTGTGAACTGTGTACCCAGCTTGATCATAATTGCAACAAAAACATCGCAAATGCGATCTCCCGTCCAACCGCAAATGCGATCAAGGGTTCCCATTTGCTCATATGTCTAAGCATAGGGCTCAATCGCAAATGCGACTAAGCCATCGCAACTGCGAATCATGGGATGTCCGTAATTGCGGACATTTTTGCAAATGCGAAGACTACCCTGCCCAGTCCCTCATTGCAACTGCGAGCTCAACTTTGCACAAGCGGAGTTCATATTTACGAACAAGTATTCACAATTGTGAGACGTGCAACCCAACACCAAAACTCAAACACACGGACCACGCACGCAAATCAAAAAACATCAAATGAAGCTAATGGATGTCTCGGATCACGAAAATACAGGCTAGTGCTCAAAATTACCTATCGCATCATCACAAAGGTGCATGACGTTACAACTCGCTGAACCTGAAGGCATACACTGACACCATCATAGTTCCCTGACGCAACTACTCAAACTCAGTGCGCCACGCATCCCTGAGGTTCTGTAGAACAAACTCCCTCAAAAATATGTCCGAAAATTGAGTCCACGTGAGTGGCACTGCATCGGCTAGCCTACCCTCCTAATAAGACTACCACCACCTATATGCCGCCCATGATAGCTGAAATGTAGTAAAGGCAACTCCGCTCACCTCAATGATACCCATGGTGCAGAGAATACAATGTCACTTATCCAGAAAACCTTGTGCATCCTAGTAACTATGCCATTGAAAGTATGAGAATCAAACTTGTTGAACCTCACAGGCCTTTTCTACTCCTCCTCTAACGCCTCTTGCCTGACCTTAGGCTGAACCGCGATAATGGGATGTAATAGAACCACACCCGGAGTATGACCAACATGAGTCTGCTGCTCTAGAGTATGGGTGGTAGGAGTTTGAGCTCCTCCACCAGCCTGTGAAGTAGCTGGTGCAACCGGAATCAATCCCACCTGAGCCAATGTACAAATATGCTGAAGAAATGTGCCAACGTCTCCTGAAGTCCAGGGATAGCTATCGGCGTCTCAGGTGCCTTCTCCACAACCGAAGCTACTGGTGGCTCCTCAACTACGGCTATGCCATATGCTCTAGCGGTACCACGTGCTCCTCCTCAGCCTCAGCCTCTACCTCGGCCCTAGTCCCTAGCAACACCGGCTCTGGGGGCCGCATCATTAGTAACTGCATCTTGGCCCCGTAGCCTCTTGAAGATAATTACAGATCCTCCTCTACTTAATTTTCTTATGACTCGTAGCACCTATGAACCTAGAGCTCTGATACCAACTTCTCGCGATCCAAAATCCCACCTTGAGAATCGTGATGACACCTAGTCCCTAGGTCTAGGTAAGCCTAACACATGTTGTGTTATTAAAAGATTAAAACCATTTAACCATTAAACAAAAACCTGGAAATTACATAGATTGCTACAAACGATCAATAGTTATACATCCTTCCAAAAACGGGTAGTACAGAGTATAAGCTTTTCTAAGAGTAACTAAGAATATCAAATACATCACTATTTAGAATGGACGTAAAAAGTAAAAAAGTAAAGCTCCAGTAAGTGACTCCGAGGCCTACGAGCGTAATGGCAGGTATACCTTGATGTCTCCGTAGCAAATCTCCAATAGCTAGCTGATGAATGGCACGTTCAAAAGTACCTGAATTTGCACAAAATATGCAGAAGTGTAGAATAAGTACACAACAATGGTACCCAGTAAGTATCAAGACTAACCTCGACGGGTAACTCTCGAGGTTCAAGTTAAGACACCTGCTAGTCAAATAACCTATGGAGAATATTAATATAGTGCTAACAGAGAATGAATATTAATACGAAACTAAACGCAGAAAGAATAACAATTTAAATCTTGCAAAGGAAAGTAAAAGAAAAAAATAGCAACATGAGTAAACATGTGATAACACAGGAAAATAGTGAGAACACAGTTAAAGTACTAGCAAAACAAATTAAGGAAAAACAAATAACAACCAAGTAACCCAGTTGTTCTGACACAACATTTACAACGAGAATCACCACGAGGTACGACACCTCATAATCACAAGTCACGAGTCTCATGTCACAAATCATATACACATGGCACCTCGTGCCCACAATATTAATCACAATCGCACAGACAACTCACGCCCTACACGAACAAATTACATTCCAATATCACAATCCGCCCGGTATGGTCACACGTTCATAGTCCAACCATATCTCGGAGAAAGCCAAAATACAAGAATACATATGCATGATCAATGAATATCAAGTTTCAGACTCCTGAACTGGTATAAATAACATGTTACGGTGTATACATGTGAAAGTGTACTATCACAGCCAAGTCAACAAGTAATGTCAACGACATTGAGTAGCACATTAGAAACAACACCAAAAGTCACGTAATATGCAGGACACACACAAAGAACGTCACACCATTGCACGAACTTCATCAATAATATGCCCTATGTCCATCACACATCATCCCTGACATAAGCCTCCTTGTCTCGCCACGTGCGCAACAATAAAGCAAATGCCCGCCTAGTCTCGCCACACGCGCATTAATAATTATCCCACCTTGTCTATCCACATACGCAAACCCAACATTTGTATATACTCCGCTTTGTCTCGCCGTATGTGCAATATCAATAATAACAATAGCGCGGCAGAATCTCGTGCAAACACCTTAACAACCCTCTCAACAGGCCCACATGTGCCAAAAACACAACAATACAACATATTAATTCACACCACACGTACCCATATACCACAATATTTCCATAACAACAAGAACAATACCACAACAATAAATGACCCATGACTTAACCACAATGAGTACAAAACAACAACAATAACACAAGAGTACGGAAAGTAAATCAGCACAAGAATTACAATAACACAATGAAACAGAATAATAAACTCAATAATGAAAGAGATAACATGTAATAACAACATCAAATAAGAATAACTTAGCAATGAAAGAGGTAAAATATAATGACAACTCCAATTTAAAGCATATAAGAGTAAACTCGACAATGAAAAATAGAACATGATATGATGACTTCAACTAAACGCATATAAGAAATCTAAGAGTCTAAACTGGTCATTTTCCATATATAAGCCCGTATACACACTCGTCACCTCGTGTACATGTCTTCCACATAATCCAAATAGTGCATGTACGCCAAACCCTACAGGGCAGTTCTGCCACACAAAGTTAGGTAAGATACTTACCTTAGAAGCCTTCAACCAATACTCTAAAAATGCTTTTCCTCCAAAATTTGCCTCTGATCTGCTCAAATCTAACTAAAATTGACTTAACCACATCAAATAATGTAAGAGAAACCAATTTCAATAAATATAGTTAAGATCTTTACATAATTCCCCTAAAGTCAACCAAAGTCAATCTCGGGCCCACTCTATCAAAACCCGAGTCCAAGGGTAGATCATGAATACCCATAACCGCACGAGTTCATATATGTATTTTATTTTCAAATCCGAGTCCAATTCGACTCTCAAATTCCAAATTTTCTGTTTTCAAAATATAGACAAAAAACCCAAAATTTCCCTTCAAATCTCATGATTTAGATGTTGAATCTCATAAATAATCATGTAATATAACCGAAAATTAATCAAAATCACTTATCCAATATTTGTATGTGAAAATGCCTCCTCAAAATCGCCTCCTAGCAAGTCTAAGGTTCTAAACTATGATTAATAAAGCGAAGTCTCATTTTCTAGCCCTTTTGTTCAGGTGCAAAAGTCGCAACTGCGACCCAGGGTTCGCAAATGCAAATCCTCGCAAATGTGGACAACCCATTAAATGCGGTGCCTGATGAACCTATGGGCAGTCGCAAATGCGATTGCGAAGTCAAACCCCTTCTCAAATGCTATCGTGTGATCGCAAATGCGATCAAGCCTATCCAAATTCCCCATTGCAAAAGAGAACAAAATGTTCGCAAATGCAAACTAGTCAGCCCACAGCCCACCTTGCAAATACACCCCCAGCCATGCGAATGCGAACAGTGTCTCGCATTTGCGAGACCAACAACATCTGCCCAGCACTAGCAACCAAAAACATGGCCCAAACAATCTGAAACGCGTCCAAAAATCACCCGAGCCCCTGGGGATCCACACCAAATGTCCACACAAGTTGAAAATATAATACAAACTAGCTCGCGCAAATTAAAATACCAAAATAACATCTAGAACCATGAATCGGATATCAAAACACATTAAAATCATAATGAACTGCTTAAAACATACACACACATCCTATCAAACCAACGCAGAATGACACAAAACTTTGCTTACAAGTTCCAAATAACAAAACATACCTATTCTAAGTCCCAAAACCAGATTCCGAACCCGATAACCAAAAAGTCAACCTACGGTCAAATTCAAAGCTACCCCAAGTCCAAAATCATAATACAAACTTATTGAAGCCATTGAAACATCGTTCAGGGGTGTGGTTCACGAATGTCAAACCTCGGTTAATATTTCCAACATAAGATTCTAAAATGAGAATCATTCTTCCAAATCAATTCCAAATCACTCAAAAACCGACACTGACTATGCACGCAAGTCAGAATGTATAATACGAAGCCACTCATGACCTCGAACCACTAAACATAGTGCAAAAGCTAAAAATGACTGATCAGATCGTTACAGCCCCCGAACGGTGTGTTGAGGATTCCAATAAGTTCATATGGCAATATTGGACTTAGGCGTATGTCCAAAATTTGATCCAGAGGTTCTTTGGTTGATGTGGCTCTTTTTTTGAAAGATGGCAATTTGAAGGTGTAGAAATTTGTCTAAGTTTAACCATGGTTTGACTTTATGGCTATCGTGTTTACATTTTAGTTTTGAGACTTGGAATAAGTCTGTTTTGTCATTTGGAACTTGTGTGCAAACTTTGGTGTCATTCCGAGTTGGTTTGGTAGGAATCGGATGCTTGGTTATGGTTTTAGCAATTCTTGAGTTTCATTGTGAATTTCATGTGTTCTGGTATCCGAATCATGGTTCTGGATGTTATCTTGGTGTTTCGAGCTCGCGAGCAACTTTGTATGATATTTCTAGACTTGTTTTGAGCCCCGAGGACTCGGTGAGTTTAGGACGTGTTTTAGACCATTTGACTTGAGTTTCAGAATGTGCTTTGATGGTGTTGCGGTCCGCAAATGCGAGATCCTGTTCGCATTTGCGAGGTGTGCATCGCGTTTTGCGATTGGTTGCCTGAGTTTATTGGCTTCAAATTTGCGGATCCAGTGTCGCATTTGCAAAAGTTGGAAGGGATGGCAAACTTTGCATTTTCGCCGCTTGGATCGCATTTGCGATGGGGAGGTGAGGCTGGAGCGGGCCGCATTTGCAATGCCTGATGGGTTTGCATTTGCGGAACCTTAGTCGAATTTGCGATATTCTCAAGTTTAGGTAGGCTTCGCATTTGTGATGCCTGTGTCGCATTAGCGAAGGTCTCATTTGCAAACCTCGGATAGCAAAGGCGGCATATGCAGTTAGGTTAAAGGATGGAATTCTGTGACATAGTCTCATTTTGTCACATTTTGTGCCCTAGACTCGGTGGAGGCGATTTTCATAAAATGCTATTGGTTAAGTGATTTTGACTCAATTTTGATAATATAACATGATTATTTATGAATTTCAACATCTAATCCATAAGATTTGAAGATAAATTTTTCTAATTTTTTACTATGTTTTGAATAATAAAAATTTTTGATTTGACAATCGATTTGGACTCGAATTTGAAAACCAAACACATATTTGAACTCGAGAGTTATGAGTAGTCTAACTACGCCTTTGACTTGGATTTTGATCGGACAACCCGGGGTTGACTTTTGTTGACTTCTTAAAAAATATATAAAGATCTTAACTTTATTAGTTGAAATTGAATTCTCTTGCAGTGTTTGATGTTATTAGATCATTTTTTGCTAGATTTGGGGTGAACATAAGTGAATTTTAAAGGAAATGTATTTTTAGAGTATTGATTGAGGGCTTTTGTGGTAAGTATCTTGCCTAACCTTGTGTGGGAGAAATTACCCCTTAGGATTTGGCTAATTACTTATTTGTGATATGTGTGAACAAAGTGTACACAAGGTGACGAGTATGTACACTGTCATATATATAATTTATGACCGAATTTAACATGAGGTTTCTCTTATCCCTTTGTTTTGATTGAGAGGTCTTTGCTCTACGTGTATTCACTTTGGATGATTATTTGAGTTTATGTTTCTTGTTAGAAATCATGTTTTAGGATTGTATTTCCTAAATTGGCCAAGTTAGGCATTTTTGAGATTTGTTGCTAATTTGAGTTAGTTGAATTGATGCTTATATGTTGAATACCCATCCGCATTACTCTTATTTGTTTGTTCATGTGTACTACATTGGCAAATTGTAAGTCTATGTCCTGATGACGATTGTTCGCATGTTATATTGTTATGATTATGGCACGTGTGGAGTTGTTGGGCGGATTGTTTGGGTATGGAATGAGGTTTCTACCATGCTATTGTTATTATTGTTATTGCACATGTTGAGAGACAAGGCAGGCTATATCGGGTAGCACATATGGAAAGACAAGGTGGGATGAATTTTTAATACGCGTGTGGCGAGACAAGGTGGGTATTTACTTTACGGATGTGCACACGGTGAGATACGGGTGACATTGTGGGGATGATACGTGATAGCCTGGGGGCAGTTTATTGATAATGTTTGTATGGTGATGAAATGGGGTATTCTTGTTTTTCTTACGACTTTATTATGTGTGTCATGTATTTTTATATGATTTATTGCATTATTTCAAACATGTTAATCTATGCCTCTATTATTACTTAACGATTTAGTTGCCAAGATGGATTTACCTATGTGGATTTTTCGTCTCATATTCGGTTGAGTTGTTGGTAAGGGATAGAAGTAAAAAAGAAAGTTGTTATCATGCATTACAATATTAATTCTTGAAAAGTTCTCTTGAACCGATTCGGCAATTTATACTGAATCAGATTATTATATGGCACGAGGTCTTTATCGTGCAAGTGTGACTCATATTGTGGCACGAGGTCTTTGCCGTGCGGGGTTTGACTTATGTTGTGGGCAAGGTCTTTACCGTGCGATGGTGATTGATAATGTGGGCACGAGGTGCCATAAATGTGCGATTCTATTTGATGACTCGTTTTTAAAACTGAGCCTTTACTTGAATTAAATTATTATCACTTGTCCTGATAAGTTTACAGTTATTGCCTTCTGTTATTCTTCTTGTTGCCACTGTTGCCAGTCCTTATTATTTTGCACAAGTTAGTTGACTAGTGAGTGTCTTGACATGAACCTTGTCACTATTCCACTGAGGTTAGTCATGATACTTACTAAGTACCGACTGTGATTTACTCATACTACGCTTCTTCACATTCTTTTTGCAGATCTTGGTATCTCAGATCGTGCGGGTCATCAAAAAGTGCCACCGAGCTATTGGAGACTTCAAGGTACACCTATTGTTCCGCTTGCAGGCTTTGGAGTCCCCATTTCGTTTCTTTTTCTACTATTTATGTCTCGCAAACAGTGTATATTTTTTTTAGACGTTGTGTATACTCAACATTGAGCTTATGACTCAATATTATCAGATTTTGGAAAGATGCCTATTATATTCATGTTTTGCAGTTTTATTATATTTTGTAGCTTTTATCAATTCTAAAGTGGCGTATCTAATCTTAGGAACTCGATGCCATCACGACCCCTACGGTTGGATTTTTGGGTCGTTATATTGGTGTACAATAGGGTAATTTTTGCATACCACGATGTTTCAAACTAGAACATTTAACTTCAGAAACTCCGATGCTTGGTCCTTTGTTCTATCAATCCTGATTGTACTGGTGCTTTTTCTATCAATCCTGATGTAATTGGTGCTTTTTTCTATTAATCCTGCTGGCAACTAGTCCAGAAGGATGTGTGTGGGTTCGTAGTGGCTTTTGAGAGAGCAGCTATCCCCAGGTTTATCTCTCACACATGCATGGTGATGATACCAACCTCTAATCTCTTCTGTTTAAAATTTGGTTTATATAAATGATGATAATTGAAATTCATTAATAAACCCTAAACCAGCTCAAGCTCGCACCTTCTGCAAAATAATTGCTTTGTCTACTTCACTTATATTGGCTATCGCCATCTTTGTGTTACACTCGTCCGAATGATAAGTTGTCGAAGTATGGGTTTCTCTTTGTGGTCTTCATTTCCCTTTGGCCTTTACATTTTTATTCTTGAGAGTGGGATTAATGTTTTAAAAAAAGTGTGACCACAACACACAAGTCATATAATATTGTATGAAGCTATGAGAGGTCTCGAAATATAGAAATAAAGGCTAGTACTCAAAATGACCTGTTGGTTCATCACAATAATAGACTATGGCTTCAAAAAGTATAATTGATTATCTAAAGAAGGGTGATAAGTTTTACTGGAAAATTATAATATAATGAGCCATAAGATATGGTATATATTGGAAGAGCAATATGCTATAGAGAATATAAAATATATGAGGCGTCACCAAAGGAGAATAATACTCCTAACATAGGAAAGATATCAATGCATACAATGCATGGAAAAGAAAGATTTCACAGCCCATGGATCAATTGTAATTTATGATGTTGATGATCTTATCCATGAATATGAATAATATCCTATTGCTCATGCCTCGTGGGCCCACTTACCAGAGACATATGGGGGTACAACTGTTAGTCACCTCAGATAGTTGACAATCAAGTTTGACAGGTACAAGAAGATAAAAATGATCTTCCTATCAAACAGCATCGTCGATCATGTTTGAAATAATTGCTCAACTTAGAAGTGTTGGTAATATTCTCTCTGATAGCAGCAAGTTCAAGCAAGGATTGGGTCTCTTCCAAATAGTTGGGAACTTTTGAAGGTTAATATAACCTATAATGATATTATCAAAAGCATTGCCGATGTTGCCTGTTATGTGGATCTTGAAGACGAGTGACTTTGTGCTGCAAAAGCTATACCTAGTGCCTATATGGCAGAATCAAGAGATAAAAACTTTCAGGCTTCAAACATAAGAAAACTTGGTAAAGGGAAAAATTGGAAAAAAGACCGGATAGGGATCCTCCAAGAATGTAATATGCTAAATTACAGAAGGTAAAATAGCATAACAAGAAGAAAGATAAAAGTGAGATGAAGTGTTGCATTTGCTAGTGCTTGTTTTTCTTGTATAAGATTTCTTTTCGGTAGCAATGTTATGAAAAGTACTCTAGATAATGTTTTCTATGATTGCGGACACTATTACGATGGTTTATTTATATTAAATAGTAATCATTCTACTTATGACTATCATGTGCTAATGCATCATTGCATACTAAATTGGGTCACATATGACAAGATCGATTAAATGATTGGCTAAGGGGGGATATTTGGATTTCCTCTCCAGAATAGACATGTCAACTTATGAACATTATCTTGTTGGAAGGATTACATATAAACCATCAGGGAAGGCTAAGAGATATTACTTCTCATTGCAATTAATCTATTTAGATGTCTTTGATCCAATGAATATGAAGGCCAGGTTTTGTATGTTGCTTTTCATTATATTTGTCAATGATTCACAAACCTTTGATTATGTCTATTTGATTTATCATAAATCTGAAACACTTGAATGCTTTAAGAAATATGAATGAAGTTGAGAATCAGTTAGACAAAAGGATTAAGACCTCAAGAATCGATAGAGAGCGTGGATATCTATCAAAACAATTTGAAATACTATGTAATAAAAAGGCATCACTAGACAGTTAACTATTCCTTACACACCTCAACAAAATAGTGTAGAAGAATGAAGGAATAGAACACTATTGGATATGATAAGGTGCATGATGATGCGGGCAAATTTACTTATCTCCTTTTGGGGAGATGTGTTATTGACTGCAGCCAACATATTGAACAAGGTGCCTTCTAAATCAGTTTTTTCCACTCCGTATGAGCTTTGGACTTGTCCTAAATCAAACATAATTGATTTACAACTTTGGAGTTGTGCTGCATATGTAAAAGATTCTTTTAGCAAATTTGGTAAATTAGGTCCAAAAAGCAAGAAATGTATCTTTATAAGATATTGAGAACACTCCAAAGTGGTATGTGTCAGTTGGTGAATTAGAGGATGGAAGTGTTACTGAGCTTGAATCACGAGATGTCACATTTCTAGAAAATTATTATCCAAAGAATGGAGAGTCTCTTTATGAAATGTTGAACTCAGATAGTCAGCAAGTGTCTTCTGACACAAATGATTATCAAATAGATCAAGATCTTGTTCTTGATCGAGAGTTCTCAATCCCAAAATCCTTCTAACAAACCTGAATTTTAACTATGAAAAAGTACTAAGAAAAATATACTAAAACGTACTTATGAGATTGGAGATTACGTTTTCTTGGTATCTCCATAGAAACGGATGAGCCAAAGTCTGTGATTGAGGCTTTATCAAGCCCTAGAAAAGATGAGTGGGTGAAAGCAGTGAAAGAAGAATTAGAGTCCATGAAAACCAACAAAGTCTGGATCTAGTTGACCTTCCGTCTAGGCATAGAGCCATTGGGAACAAATGGGTTCCCAAATTAAACGCAAAGCGGATGGGTCAATAGAAAGATACAAGGCATGATTGGTGGCAAAAGGCTTTACTCAAGAAGCTGGAATAGATTATGAGGAAACATTTTCATTAGTTGTGAAGTATACCTCAATTCACTTTGTTTTGGCTATTATTGCATGTTTGGATTTGGAATTACACTAAATGAACGTGAAGACAGCTTTTCCTAATGGAGAACTGAACGGGAAAATCTACATGGAACAACATGTAGGCTTCATTATTAAAGGCCAAGAAAAGAAGGTATGTCAATTTAAAAGATCTATTTATGACCTAAAGCAATCTTCAAGGCAATGGTGTTTGAGATTTCACAAGGAGGTGAGCTCGTATTATTTCACCATGATCAATGAAAACCATTGGATTTATGTGAAGAAGCCTAATGGGATGTTTGTAATTCTTTCTCTTTATGTGGACAATATTTTATTGGCCAAAAATAGAGCATCCGAAAACTATCAACTCATGGCTTTCAAAATCATTTGACATGAAAGACATGGGTGAGGCAGACTATATCCTTAGAGTTAAGATCCAAATAGATCATTCTAAAAGTTATTGAATCTATCTTAATAAACTTATATAAAGAAAAATTTGGAGAATTTTTGCATGAATAGTTGCATATCCATGGATACTCCTATAGAAAGAAGTGAAACTTTAAGCCTTGAAATGTGTCCAAAGACTGAAAATGAAAAGGAAGACATGTCTCGAGTTTCGTATTCAATTGTTGTTGGAATCTTGATGTGCACAATGATCTGTACTCATATAGAAATTTATTATGTTGTAGTTATGGTAGGAAGATATCAATCTAATCCTGGAGGAGATCATTGAAAAACAATGATGAGGATTTTCTGATACTTAAAGAGAATTGTAGATTATTCACTATATTATAGTGGACATAATTTACTTTTGCGATAGTACACATATGTGAGAGACATCATGGCACAAAAATGATAGTTGCCTCTTATAAAATTGATATCTAGAGACAATTTGAGAAACATGTTGTGGCTCTAGGTTTGCGAATGATATGATAATGCATATGGATTGACAATATTTCGGTTATAATAACATACTCATCAATGAATCATTATTGAAATTATGTTCATATTCTATATGCATGTGATAATATCAATATGAAGGATAGAAGTTGTTGATACCCAATTTTATTTTCATATTTTATGAATATTATATATGCTTTAAATATCATTCTTGCACCATCACCAATTTACAAGAGTTATACAAGTATTTTCTATAATTTTCCATAATTTTTTAAAGCTTTAAAATTGATTTTCTTGCATTTAAATTATTTAAATATGTATTAATTACTCGTTTAAATTATTTTGTGATGACTTAATCATCTAATTATATTATTTACAACCACACATATGCATTACAATATTTTATCACATTTTATATAATCACATTTGCATTTTTTAACTATTTACGTATTTTTGCAATAATATCCCACACTTTCACGATTAATTGCGGTCATCATTTTATTTAGGCTCAAAATAACTTCTTTATATTTTTACAACCTTCAGCTACTATTTTCTAAAATATTTAGTTGCATAAATAATGTATTTTATATTTATACAGTTATTTTATTAATTTATCTCTTTTATTTCACTTGTTTTAAAAAACCAGCCCAATATTGAGCCAATTTGGGACAAAAATAAGCCGAAAACTCCCAGCTCTTTCTACAGCCCAGACCAAACAACCGTTTTAGCCCAACTCTGTTGCGACTCGTCTTATAACCCACCCTATCTCCCTTTTAATCTTGGATGTTGATCTCAGAGATCAACGACCCACAAACTATTCCCCCTTTTTTATCCACCAAACCTCCTAACCCTAAAACCATTATCTCATTCCGCTGCCTTTAAACCCTCTCTACTCCCTCCTACTTTCAAACCCTAATAGCCGCCTTCTCAATTCTCCCCAATTCCAGTTCTAATATGGAATATCCCCATGATTTTCCTTCTATATATGCTCGATCTCTCTGTTATTTACATGGTTTTGGTATCACATAATACTTGCCTATCTTTGGCAAGTATACGGTCCTAAATCAAGCACAATCATCTCCAGACCTTCAAGATTTAGACGATATTTCATCTACATACACTCACTACCAGGCTATATGGGTTCGATTTACCAAGATCTTTGGCCAATCTTTGATTTCCATCGAACTAGGGTTTGAAATTTCAATTTTTCTTCTTTACCAGTTTTATTACTGATATCACGTGATATTATTTCCTTATTTGTTTTTGATTAATTATTTTTCATATTTGCTTGTTCGATTTCTACCACTATATAAACCCCCTTCCCCATTCCCTTTCCAGAACTTAAAGATTATTACTTAACTATTGTTACTACTACTAGTCCCTCGCTCTCACTCATTCTATACTATTTTGAGACTTTTGACTTTGGCCGGCTGAATGCCAAGGCCACCAGAATCCGTTCGTTAGCCTCCTCTAGTGCAAGCATTGCTCGGAGCTCACTTCGAGGCTTTTGTGAACTTTGAAGCACTGGAGATTTTGGGGTTTTCATTACTCTCCTGCAATCTCTGCTATTCTTAAGATTTTGAGTTTCTCATTCTTTATTCGCGTTGTTTGCAATTGGTTTGTGCCCCATAATCTCGCAATTCTACTTCTTTTTGTTTGTATTTATGTCATGTGCATTAGTGCTACTTGCATTTCTCTGAGTTAATTTCGATATTATGCCACTTCGTATGTAATTCTGCTTAATTTAATACTACTCTGTAGTTCCACTAGCCTTAATTCTATACAAGTCCTTATCTTAACCCATATGTGGATAGCTAAGCTGATTCAAGATGCCTACCTGATTCGTAATTGAAACCTGATTGATGGCTGTTAAACTTTGTACTAAAACCCTTAGGAAACTATGTTCCTGCTCAAGATTGCTCTCTTCATGTTGAATCTTTTATGCATAATGTACTATTTCTCTACATGTCATATGACAATACTATCTAAATACTTAGCCTAATATGATAACCTTAATGCATGCTCATAATGTGTGTCCAACCTGAATGATTTCAAATAGTTATGTTTATGAATAGTTGGTTACTTGCCGGTTGCTTATTCTGAGTTTGGTTTCTTGCCTTGTTCTATACTATTATGATAACCAACTCATGCCTAGAATGTGTTCTAATTCTTGTTAAGACATTCATGCCCAACTTTTATCTTTCCGGAGTTATACTGCTAGCTATGATCTTGTTCCAATGTTATTTGTAACTCTATTGTGTGTTTTTTGACTTGTTCAATTCTGTGTTCTTCATTATCAGTTGAGACCTTTAGAGTAAATCTCATAACCAACATTTTCTCCTATATGTGGCTAACTGGTGCAAGGTTTAATGCTTTTCTGTCCTATTGATGTGATGTTGACATGTTTACTATAAGTCTTTCTGTTATTGTAACTGATACTCAGCATGTTAAAGTTTTCTCATTCTCGACTAAATGACTGCTCGATCATGAACCTGTTCTGTTATGTTGTTTTCACTAGGCCTTCATGCTAAAACTTTCATGTGGAGGCTATGCTCTACTTGTTCTTGTCTATGACCCTACTATATTTCATGTTTAAATCTCGTGTCAAATGTTCTTTTAGGCTAATCCTGAATCATTTTACTTCTGAAACTCTTTGGACTAGTTCACTATCTTTTGATCCTTTAGCTTATGAAACTCTTTGGAATAGTTCACTATCTATGTGCTTTGGCTAGAACTGTTGATTAGTTATAGTTTTAGGCGTTAAGTAATTAATTCTCTGAGTGGTCTGTCACCTCATGGTTAAGTTTGGCATCGATTTGGCTAAGTAAGTCATTCGTTGGGCCTGGTGTTGGGTCATATGTGTTTTTAGACCTGCACATTGGATTCAGGAAGTTTCTACTGTCCTTATGAGCCTGAGAGTTGGGCTTGTTGGTTGGTGTGGCTGCTGAAAGCCTAGAAATTCACTGGGTTATTTTATAGCAGGCTGGTACTATTTGATGGGGGCTTGTACTTGTTTCAACCTGTATTTTCTTCATCTTCGAGTTTGTATTATTCCATTTTGGTCATATAACAAGTAATAATGAATAATTGGGGTGTAAATAAAATTGGGGAAATGGGTATATTCTAATGGTTGCATAAAGGGTAGAAAACATGCCTATAGGGTCTACGTGTTTTATTTGCTATTCCGTTCTGCATGTCTTATATGTCGTTTAGTTTAGCATGTTGCACATTAATAGAAAGCATGCCTATAGGAATCACGCATATACTTCACTAAACTTGTCAAAATATGTTGGCTGAAGTAATTGCTATATTTGTTTCCATGTGTACTACTAAACACCTAGATACCATGTCTAAGGTTTTCAAGTAATCGATCACCAAATTGCTTCTATTGTTCTTAGTACGATGCTCCTTTAGATATTATGACTATAGGATCTTAAACCGCTAATCAATTACT
Source organism: Nicotiana obtusifolia (assembly GCA_002018475.1). Classification (NCBI taxonomy): domain Eukaryota; kingdom Viridiplantae; phylum Streptophyta; class Magnoliopsida; order Solanales; family Solanaceae; genus Nicotiana; species Nicotiana obtusifolia. The sequence goes on from MCJB01046225.1 coordinate 28,922, forward strand.
TTGTCGTTGCTACACTTAGACGAATTGGATATAGGGATAAAGTACATAAAATCAATTTCAGTTGTTAATTACTAGAAATCTTGTCTATAGAACACTGTCACCTGCCTAAGAAGCATGTCTATAACATCAGCACTGGCAATTCGGATAGTTTTACTGCCTCCTTGCGCCAACAATTTAGAAATCATGCTTCTAAGAATTGTGAACACTTTAATCCACATAATTCACTGCCTGTACGTGATCTGAAACTAGAATCATATAGAAATCATGCCTATAGGACCGCATCACTCGCCTAAGACACCTATCAGTGCTAATAAATCTTGTGTCTGCAAACAGTACGCTGTCTCCTCGCCTAAGCCATTTAGAACATTGACGATGCATGTACAACACTAGAATCAGAATCACATAAATCATGCTTATAGGACTTAATGCATATGCAATTGTCTACTGCCTAATTGTCTATGTGCTTTCTTACTTATGTGTGGAGGTTAATTGAGCCTTTTATTGCAATTATATGCAGTCCTATCTATTTTGATTGTCGCCTAATTTTATCATTTTGAGCACCTGAGTGAAGTCTAGAACTACCACATAGTAGGTCCAAAGCCTCTTGGACCATAGGCATGGGACGGGTAGTGCATGCATAGGGTACAACTTAGAAATGAATTAGAACGCCTTTAAGTAAATAACTTCAATATAGTAATCGGGTAGCAGGAGAAGGTAGTCTGTGCCCACTGAATAATATGAGCAACCCCCACCTTAAGGGAGTTGCAAAGTATTATTTATGTTGCAGGGGTTGATCCTTTAGGCTAAAAAAGATAGGACCCCCTCTTTGTACATACTTGTTCAGCGTAGCTATTAAGATTTATGCTGGTTCCAACGTGTTTTAATAAGACTCCGCAACTTCTAATTTCCCTTCTACTTATTTGATCACCTAGCTTAATTATATAATCCTCATAGTCTAAAGTTCGACCGCAACCCATAGTCGTGAACCTCGAAGAATGTCTAACACCTTCTCTTTGAGGTAATTGAAGCCCTTACCCGATCTTTGGTAGCGTTGACTAGTCAAACAGAGTTATTTGCAAATAGGTGTCCTAATGAACCCCAAAATTGTTAGATGGTGGCTCTTCTCTTTTAATACCTCCTTTCAAAAGGGTTATCATACGTCGAAACCGGCTTTCACGAGAAAATAGGGCGTGACGGCATGGCGACTCTGTTGGGGATACTTAGGCTTTTACGTAATGAACTTGACTTCTGTGGATTACTTTCTTTTTTCTTTATTTTGTTTAAAACTGCAATTTCATGCACATCCCTTCCCTTATTCACCTTTATTTGTTTAAATTTTCTATGAAATCCTTTCCTTTATTCTCTTTTGTTTACTATGACCGCTCTCCATCTTTTTCATCTTGTCTAAGACTGCCATATCATTACTCTCCCATCCCTACTTCCTTACCTACTTCATTACGTTCTCGCATATTTTTCATGAAGTAAACTGACTTCTTTCTTTTGTCTTTCTTTTCTTTTCTCTTCTTTTCATGTTCACTTTTGCTATTTTATTTATAGCTGTTTACACGCAAATACTTGCCAGTGTGCTATTATTTTTGTTTAAAGGATGCTCCACATCATACTCCACTCGTGCCAATTATCAACATATCGGCGCTTGATGAGTGTCCATCGCTTTCCTGAAAATCACCCTTTAAATCGGAAAGCCTTATTTGTGGTAGACTAGTCGATCAGCGGTGCAATCGATAGTCCCGTGCCTTGCCCTCTCAAGTTGTCCACTTGGGAGTACCAGTCTAGACCATTCTAGAAACCCTACTCCGACTTGAAATGTACATGCATCATGCTAAACCTAATACGGCTTAGAGCATTATTGACGTAGCAACCCGCTAAGATGAGCCTTGTCCAAAGTCCAACGGGATTTCCCCAATTCCAACGGACACTATCGTGTTGGAGAAATGTGCCAACATGTTGATAATTATTGCATAAGTAGTCAAATCTGGAGGGGGAAAGGGCTAACCTTTGTTGGTTTGCAGAAGATGAAGCATGAAATCCCCAGGTTCGGTATGGTGGAAAACATCCCACCTTTGCTACTTGACTGGTGGAAAGACCTTGCACCTTGCGACAAAAATCATGTGAGAAGAGTACTTGGTGACTTGCCATCCTTGCTAAACATTTCACCAAATAGGAAATTGATTGAGGCCGCTACCATGTTCTGGGATGAGAATGAGCTGTTTTTCGATTTGGCAATATAGACATGACTCCTCTCCTAGAAGAAATAGGAGGTTTCGCCAAGTTTCCATGGGATAGCCAGGGATTATGGGTACCAGAGAATCGCACTCCCTACGATTTTCTAAAAATGTTGGGTTTTAAAAAGAGTGATGAGCTGCTCTGTCTAAAGAAATCATACACCCCTTTTGAATTTCTTTATGAGCGTTATGGGCACACCAAGTCGTATCATCTTCACCATGACGAACTAGCCATTACTTTATTGGGATAGGTGCACCGCTAAGTTTATGTGTTCATCGTCTTCTTCTTCGGGCTGTTGATATTTCAAATAAAAGGGGGAAGGATTCATACTCGCTTACCCATGGTCTCCAGGACCTTGATGGATGGCATCGAGGGACAAGATTATACCATCATCCCTATGATCTTAACTGAGATGTACCATGCACTTGATCGGTGCAAGCACGGATTTGAACACTTTGAGGGTTATAATCTATTGCTACAAGTCTGGCTGCTGTAACACTTTCAGAGGGGAGAGTACCGTCAAGAGCTTCTGCGAAGGCCACTGAATGACTACATAGCCAACCATCACCCAAAGAAAATGATGTTTATTCCAGACAGGTTTGCACATCCCGGAAATCCTGTAAGTTGGGTGCATTTCTTCAACAATCTGTCAGACGAGCAGGTGCATTGGATGTTTGAATGGTTTCTTAGTAATGAGTTCATTATCAAGTCAAGGGGGAATACTCATTTGGTATTGATCAGGTTGCGAGGCGTCTATCCTTACGCTCCTATAAGGGTAATGTGACAAGTTGGGTGGAAACAAGTCATACCTCCAGTTTCCAACATGGTCCAGTACAAGGTAGATTTCAAAGAAGATGTCATTCTGTTTAAGTTCGGGGCGCAACACATGTGGAACCAAAAGATGGCTGTGGAAAGAGAAACCATCGAGCCAGACAGGTATCACGTCGGTCATATGTACTACTATCTATCATGGCTGGAAGACGATATAGCGGGGGACGTCAAGCTAAGTGTCAATCTGCAGGACATAATCATAGATGAAGTGGCTGAGGTCCCCAAATTAGGACGCGAATTATTGCGTGACTTTTTTGAAACAAGTTTAAATATTACAAACACTCTTTTATTTCACCTTTCTAACTTGGTTACCTTTTCTTTTTCTTTTCTTTTTTGGCTATTCCCATTCCCAAATGTTGGTTCGTGCCTACTGGCATCATCAGCATACCACACCAGATCCAGAGGTCCTCCACCTCCTCCTCCACCAAGTAACCCCAAAGGTAAAGGAAAAGGAAAAATGGATGAGTTAAGTTGTATCAGGAAAAACAATGCTACTATGGCAGAAAACATTGAAACTTCAGATGGCCGTAGTACTCAGGGACAAAATGAGTTGGTCTTACGTTTGGAGTAGCAAATCTTGGAACCATAGGGCGAGCTTGAGCAGGTCCGAAATTTGGCAATCCTCTCCCTTACTCTTAATGTCAGACATCAACCAGCAAAACCCGACTACCCAAAACCAAACACCACCGCAAAACACAAAAAACCATAATCCACCACCAAATCCTCCCGCACCACACCGGTATCCCGCACCTCCCCAGAACCTTCACCTTCCATCAGTACCAACCCTTCAACAGCACCACCATCATCCAACTCAATACCCGCAAATCACTACTTATCACACTCCCCAAGATGCACCACAACCTACTCCCGATCCCCAAAACTCGACCAATGACCCACCATATACCCAAGTTCCAAGACTCCATCAAAGTAGTCTAATTTATGTGGAAACCTTAACCCACACCCCGCAGCAAACCCTACTCGAATTGATCGAGAAGGACTTGCTCATTAAAAACATGGCGGAGGAACTCAAGAAGCTCACTGCTAGAGTTCAGAGCGTTGAAGGTTGTAAAGGCGTTAAAGGTCTAAACTATGAGGACCTACGTATTCAGCCAGATGTGGAACTGCTAGAGGACTACAAACCTCCCAAGTTTGAAATGTTCAATGGTATTGGTGATCCGAAGGTGCATCTGAGAACATACTACGACAAGCTTGCAGGAGTGGGCAAGAACGAGCAAATTCGCATGAAACTATTCATGCGAAGCCTTACAGGAGACGCTTCGTCTTGGTATATCAGTCAAAACCCAAAGAAGTGGGTTAGTTGGGTGAGTATGGCGTCAGATTTCATGGATAGATTTAGGTTCAACACCGAATACGCGCCATACATTTTCTACCTTTAAAATCCCAAGAAGAACCCAACAAAAACCTTTCACGAGTACGCTACTCTTTGGAGATCAGAGGCCGCAAAGGTAAGGCCAATACTTGAAGAAGAAAAAATGAATAAGTTCTTTGTTAGAGCTCAAGATCCGCAGTATTATGAAAGGTTGATGGTCATTGAAAATCACAAGTTCTCCGACATCATCAAGCTAGGAGAAAGAATAGAAAAAGGAATTAAGAACGGGATGGTGACCAATTTCAAGGCACTGCAGGCCACAAATAAAGCTTTACAATCTAGAGGCATTTCGAAGAAGAAAGAAGTGGGTGCCGTGATGGTAGCCCAAGGCCCTAAGTCTCCCCTAACATACCAAACACCTCCACCTATACCAACACCCTGCTGCCACCTACCATACCTATAATACTCAACCTGCATATTACTTTCACCTCCACCCGCCCGCCAAAACTATGAAGCCACATCCAAATTTGACCGCAGACCTCCTAAACAATACACCCCAATTGCTGAACTCATAGACCAACTGTATGAGAGATTGAAGGGCACTTGTTATGTTACTCTTATCTCTACTGTTGTTGTGGAAAATCCCTCCAAATGGATCAACCCCAACAAAACATGTGCTTATCATTCAGGCATGAAGGTCATACCATTGAGGAGTGTCACACGTTAAAAGATAAGATTCAGACACTGATCGACACTAAAGGAAGTTGCACCAAATGTTCGTAACAACCCTCTCCTGGATCATAGAGGTGAGGGAGTGAATGTGATAGAAATTGATGAAGAATGGGATCAAGAGGGGTCCATTGGACTCATTCAAGAGGGAAAAGCTCCTAAAACATCTCCGATCACCCTCACGCCAGTTGTGGTACAAACCCCGGCACCATTTGAAGTCGAGGTAACTATGCTCTTCACTGTAATGGTAGCTCCTACATCATCTTACCAGTCTGATGCCATCCCGTTGGATTATGTTGCGGAAGCAAAAATGAAGGGAAAAGCCAAAATAGAAGAAACAGGTGCCGCGTAAGGTATGACTAGAACTGGCAGAGTTTATACACCGCAGAATCTGGGAGGAACAAGCAAGGAAGCTGCACCTAAGCCACCTGTTGTCGAGACTGGCAGTGACGATCTTTAGAGGAAGATACAAGCAAGAGAGTACTCTATTGTTGACCAGTTGAATGAAACTCCTGCTCAGATATCCATCTTATTCTGCTGCAAAACTCAGACGCATATAGGAATGCCTTGGTGAAGGTGTTAAGTGAAGCTTATATACCCACTGGCATCACTAGTGGAGAGACAGCTCACATGGTCGGACATGTATTGGAAAGCCACAAAATCACTTTTCGTGAAGATGAATTACCACCAGAAGGACTGAGTCACAATAGGGAGTTACACATCACAGTGCAATTTGAAGATAATTTCATCACTAGGGTCTTGATGGATGGAGGTTCGAGTGATAACATATGCCCACTGACCACTCTAAAGAGACTAGGTAAAGGCCTGCACGAAATATGAATGGGAAGCGTGAATGTGAAGGCGTTTGATGGATCTCAGAGAGCCACCATTAGAGAAATCAACCTCAGTCTACAGATGGGTCCGACTTGGTTTGATGTCGAGTTCGGAGCACTAGATATATCTACTACTTACAATCTATTGTTGGGACGACCAAGGATACATGCTGTCGGGGCAGTAGCTTCAATTCTACACCAGGCTGTGAAATTTGAGTGGAATCATTAGGAGGTGATCATCCATGGAGATGGAAGCAACCCCATCTACACCAATCAAACCGTTCAGATTATCGAAAAATAGAAGGAAGCTAGGTGGAGAAACATACCATCGCATTGAACGGGTTAACACAATTGAAAAGGATTGATGGTGGAGCAACAAGATAGAAAGCATATTGCTTTGGACGGGGTATGAACCCAGCAAGGGTCTCGACAAAAAGCTTCAGGGGATCACCAAACCCGTATAACCACAATACCATGGCATGACCTTCGGACTCGGATATGATTACACATGGCAAGAATATCAGAATTGGTCACCACCATGGATTGCTCCTTATTATCCACTAGAATATTCTGTATCACCTCTGCACCAGACATTCCATCAGGCTGACATGATGCGGGAATCTGAGGAAGATGAGGTTTTGGCTGGCATGAGGAAGCTGTTTCTAGATGAAGAAGACATGGATTGCAGTGCAATTGTTGAGGAGGCAGAAGAGGAAGACCTTACCATTCAGTCCGTAGAAGAAAGAGCTATTCTCAAGAGCTGGACCACTGCACCATCCCGGGCACGTCGAGTTCCTAGGTAGCCTGGCAAATTAGCATGAATAATTTTCAAATAGTTTTGAGCATTTGAGACATTTTTCAGTTTTTTGTTTTGAAATAATTACTCGAGCCATCGAGTCGTACTTGTTGACGTTTTAAAAAGTTTTATTAATGCATTACTACTTTTTATATTATCTTTATGTATTTCATTTCAGCATAATTATTACATATCCTGATGAACCTACGATTGTGACATGTAATGAGACAACGCAACATAAAGATAGTGATTCATAGGATATGGAAGATGATATAATACCAGAGGAAATCGTTAGAGAAGTAGAAAACATTGAAAACAAACTGAAGTCTAATTTGGAGGAAACTGAGGCCGTTAACTTAAGGGATTCCGAAACAGTTAAGGAAACGCGTGTAAGAATTCATCTATCACTGTCAGAGAAAGAAGAGTATATTAGATTCCTAAAGGAGTATGAGGACATCTTTGCATGGTCCTACGACGATAAGACTTGTTTAAGCACATCAATAGTAGCTCACAAGCTACCCACCAATTTCATGTGTCCACCGGCGAAGCAGAAGCTCAGAAATTTCAACCCAGATATGAGTTTGAAGATAAAAGAGGAGGTCACCAAGCAAATCAAAGCCAAGTTTCTCCGAGTGGTCGAATATCTGACCTAGTTAGCCAATATTGTGCCAGTTCCGAAAAAGATGGGAAAGTTAGAGTATGTGTCAATTACCGAAATTTGAACAAAGCAAGTCCTAAGGATGATTTCCCATTGCCCAACAAACATATACTAATTGATAACTGTGCCAAGCATGAACTCCAATCCTTTTTGGATTGCTTCACAGGATACCATCAGAGTTGGATGGATGAAGAGGACGCCGAAAAGATCGCCTTTCTCACGCCATAGGGAATATATTATTACAAGATGATGCCGTTTGGTTTGAAGAATGCTGGGGCCACCTACATGAGGGCCATGACGACTATCTTCCATGAAATGATACATAAAGAAATAGAGGTGTACATGGATGGTGTTGTCATCAAATCTAAAAGGAGTTCGGATCACATAGCAAACCTGAAGAAGTTTTTTCGATCGGCTTCGAAAATACAATTTGAAGTTGAATCCTGCAAAATGTACCTTCGAGGTCCCTACTGGAAAGTTGTTAGGTTTCATCGTCAGAGGTCGGGGTGTGGAGTTAGACCAATCAAAGATCAAAGCTATCCAGGACTTGCCGCCTCCAAAAAATAAGAAAGATGTGATGATTCTTCTAGGGAGCCGCAATTATATCAGCCGTTTTGTAGCACAATCAACGGTTATATGTGAGCTAATCTTCAAAATGCTGAGGAAAGATGCTGCAACAAGCTGGACTGAAGAATGCCGGAAAGCCTTCGACAAAATCAAAGAATATTTATCCAAACCGCCCGTGTTGGTCCCACCAGAACCGGGGAAGACCTCTGATGCTTTATCTGTCTGTGCTGGATGGGGCTTTTGGTTGTGTTCTAGGACAACATGATGAAATGGGAAGGAAGGATCGGCAGTATATTATCTGAGCAAGAAGTTTACGCCTTATGAAGCCCGGTACTCTTTGTTGGAACGCATTTGTTGTGCTTTGACATGGATAGCCCAGAAGTTGAGACATTATTTCTTCTGCGTACACTACATATCTTATATCAAGGATGGATCCGCTAAAATACATATTTCTGAAAGCTATGCCAATCGGTAAGTTAGCAAAGTGGCAGATATTGCTGAGTGAGTTAAATATCGTCTATGTAACTCATAAAGCAGTCAAAGGACAAGCGTTGGCGAATCGCTTGGCAAAAAATCCCGTAGACGGAGAATACAAACCATTGAAAACATATTTTCCCGACAAAGAAATATCATTTGTAGGAGAAGATATTATCGAGGCATATGATGGTTGGAGGATGTTCTTCTACGGAGCAGCAAACTTTAAAGGAGTAGATATCGGAGCTGTCTTAGTATCAGAAACCGGTCAACTCTATCTGGTATCCGCAAAACTCAAGTTTCTAAGTACCAACAATATGGCAGAATTTGAGGCCTACATCCTGGGACTCATATTGGCTATTGACATAAACATTCAGGAGCTGCTGGTAATCGGAAATTCAGATCTTTTAGTGCACCGGGTTCTAGGGGAATGGGCCGCAAAGAACACTAAAATATTGCCATATTTGCACTGTGTACAAGAGATGATCAAGAGGTTCACAAAGATAGAGTTCAAACATGTTCCAAGGATTCAGAATGAGTTCGCAGATGCACTAGCCACTTTGTCTTCCATGATACAACACCCAGACAAGAATTTCATCGATCCTATCCCAATTGGAATTCATAAGCATCCAGCTTATTGTGCTCATGTTGAAGAAGATATTGAAGGAAATCCGTGGTTCCACGACATCAAGGAATGTTTGGAAAAGGGAGAATACCCAGAAAGTGCTACCCATACTCAAACGCGCATGCTTTGCAGATTAGCCAACCATTTCTTTCAAAGTAGAGGAATTCTGCATAGAAGGACTCCTGACACGGGATTACTGCGGTGTGTCGATGCCAAGGAAGCTTCTAAATTGCTTGAGGAAATACATGCCGGAACTTACGGACCCCAAATGAATAGTTTCGTTCTAGCCAAGAAGATATTATGAGCAGGGTATTTCTGGATGACTATGGAAACGGACTACATCAAGTATGTTCAAAAGTGTCACCAGTGCCAGATACATGCTGACGTGATACGAGTACCACTCAACGAACTTAATGCAACAATTTCACCCTGGTCCTTCTCCGCTTGGGGTATGGACGTCATGGGACCAATCGAACTCGCTACTTCAAACGAACATAGGTTCATTCTGGTGGCTAAAGACTACTTCACAAAATGGGTTGATGCCTCATCTTATAAAGCTGTAACTAAGAAAATTTTAGCGGATTTTGTTCGGGACCGCATCGTTTGTCGATTTGGAGTACCATAGTCGAGCATTACTGACAATGCCGCCAATCTCAACAGTGACTTGATGAAAGCCATATCCGAAACATTCAAGATTAAGCATCGGAACTCTACAGCATACAGGCTGCAAATGAACTGAGCCGTGGAAGTTACCAATAAGAACATCAAGAAGATATTAAGGAAAATGGTAGACAATTACAAACAATGGCACGAGAAGCTACTGTTTGCTTTACTCGGGTATCACACCACAGTTCGTACATCATCTGGGGAAATTCCCTATCTACTGGTTTATGGTACTAATGTCGTTATTCCCGCCGAAATGGAAATCCCTTCTTTAAGACTCATACAAGAAACTCAGCTCAGCGATGCATAATGGGTACGAATCCGGTATGAACAACTAGCTCTTATTGATGGAAAAAGAATGAACGCAGTATGTCACAATCAACTCTACCAAAACAGAATGCAAGAGCTTTCAACAAAAAGGTTAGGCCGAGGAAATTCACACTAGGGCAATTGGTACTAAAGCAAATCTTCCCACATAAGGGTGAAACAAAGGGGAAATTCTCACCCAACTGGCAAGGCGCTTACATGGTTCACCGAGTATTGATAGGAGGATCACTTATACTTGCAGAGATGGATGGAGAGATTTGGTCAAAACCTATCAATTCGGACGCAGTCAAGAGATACCATGTTTAAGATTATTTTTGCACTTTATATTTGATGTAACTGAACTACGTGTCACCTGATTCCCATTTAAGAAAGGATCTACAGGCAGCCCTGTGGGTTCGGTCACATCATAATAAAATCTCATTTTCCCTATAGTAAGAAATTGGAGCAAGGTCTCGAGTTTGCCCAATCTCTTCACGTTTGGAACCGCCAAGGGAAGTGTTGCTAGAAGTATGCATTTAAACTGGGGCAGAATTTTGAGGAGGATCCTCAAAATTCCGAAGCAAGGAGGTTGCAACGTCTCAAAATGCGTCACAGTCACCAGTTCATCAAAATTATTTGATCTCGTACATTATCGCGTATTTCAAACAACTACATTTTCCTAAATAATTTATCAAATGCATTTTTTTCGAAAATTTTGTTTCTACAATAGCCAAACGTTACTTGGGGTGATTCAAGTAAGGCCTCCAGACAAAAGCAAAAGCGAAGCAAGGGATTGAGAGCACAAACCAACCTTCCTCCCGTAGAACTCACAACTCTTTCTTTGGATGCAGGCATAATGAACATAACAGGAACACCTGGAAATACATACACACTGCAAGATTGCTATCTTCACACCAACAAGAACAGCCAAACTCAAATACACCAAGCTAAGAAATGCTTTATTCTCTCGCATTTAGTCATTGATTTTTTCTTGCATAGGGCTAAGCACTTCCCTCATCACTGCATAAGGCTAAGCGCTACCTTTTTTGCATGGGACTAAGCATTGTCTCAATTCCTTGCGCGAGGATATGCATTGCCCTCATCATTGCATAAGGCTAAGCACTGCCTTCCTTTGCATGAAACCAACCATTGTCTCTACTCCTTGCATAGGGCTAAACACTTCTCTCACCTTGCATGAGGCTAAGCACTGCCTTTTCTTGCATGAGACTAAGCATTGTCTCTATTCTTTGCATGAGGCTAAGCACTGCCTCCACACTGCATAAGGCTAGGCACTGCCTTTCCTTGCACGAGACTAAGCACTGTCTCCGTTCCTTGCATGAGGCTAAGCACTGCCTCCACACTACATAAGGCTTAGCACTGCCTTTCCTAGCATGAGACTAAGCAATGTCTCCATTCCTTGCATGAGGCTAAGCACTGTCTCCACACTACATAAGGCTAAGCGCCACCTTTATTTGCATGAGACTAAGCATTGTCTCTATTCCTCGCATGAGGCTAAGCACTGCCTCCATATCACAAAAAAGCTAAGCACTACCCCCATACTGCATAAGGCTAATTACTGCCTCACCATTGCATAAGCTTAATCACCGCCTTTCCTTGCAAGCGATTAAGCATTATCTCTACTCTTTGCATCACATTAAAACACTGCCCTCCTCCCATACGAGACTAAGCCTTGTCACGTCTCGTTCTCGCATGTGACTGAGCATCACCCGTTTCCTTTATCAAGCGATCGATATTAACAAATACCTGCATTCCATGGGCTGAAACATCACCACATCATCCGAAGGCGTCATAGCCTAAAGGCACCATCCTTATAGCCCGAAGACACCATGCCATGGCTTGATGATCTCTCAAAATTGCATATCATTATTCAAAGGTGTCATAGTCCGTAGTCACCATCCTCACGGCCCGAGGACACCATTCCATGGCCCGAATCCCTTATCATACGTTTCATGGCCCAGGACGTCATGGTCTAAGGACATCATCCTCATCGTCCAAAGACAACTCTCATGGTCCAAAGGGAATTTGCATCATGTCTAAATTACGCAATAACCCCATATATTCGCTGCATCGTGTTTTAAGTTTTGCAGGTAAATCGGGAGGTAACTATTCTACAAATAGGAGCAACTGTCGCTTCGGTTTCTGTTCACAACGTTCACATCCTTTGACTATCTCAAACGTAGTTGACAATCAACAATTGTTTACGCTTTGTACCATAACCGCCCAAACATTTACCTCAAATATTCGCAAAGTTTAAACTCGCATTCATAGCTCCACCTGAAATTATCTGTGACTTACGACATTGTCTTACCCAAAAGATGCTTTTTCGAAACACACAACTACTCTTATAACAACTCCATCGGTTTTGTTCGCTGTTGGATCCAGAACTACACACGGCCTGATTATTGTAACACTATGGATATGTAGGAAATTCAAGAACTAGGGTTCAACCCTGATTTTTGTCAATAAACATCCTTCCTCACTCACTTCGGACAAAATTAGTCATCACTTTCTTTACCCGACAACTCTTTCATCATTCCCGGGTAAAGAGGAGCAGTTGTTGATACCCAATTTTGCTCTCATATTTTATAAATGTCATATATTCTTTAAATATCATCCTGCACCATCACCAATTCATAAGATTCATACAAGTAATTTCTATAATTTTTCTATAATTCTTCATAATTTTTTAAAGCTTTAAAATTGATTTTCTTGCATTTAGATTATTTAAATATGTATTAATTACCCCTTTAAATTATTTTGTGATGACTTAGTCATAAAAATCTATTATTTACAAGCACAAATATGCTTTACAATATTTTATCTCATTTTACATAATCACATTTGCATTTTTTAACTATTTACCCATTTAATAGCCCATACTATATGAATAATTGCGGTCATCATTTTATTTAGGGTCAAAATAACATCTTTATATTTTTACAACCTTCAGCTACTATTTTATAAAATATTTAGGTTCATAAATAATATTTTATATATTTATACATTTATTTTCTTTATTTATTTATTTTATTTCACTTATTCTGAAAAACCAGCCCAATATTGAGCCAATTTTCCGATCAAAATAAGCCCAAAACACCCGACCCTTTCTAAAGCCCATACCAGACGGCCCTTTTCGCCCAACTCGATCACGACCCGTCTAATAACCCGCCCCATCTCCCTTTTAATCTTGGTTATTGATCTCAGAGATCAACGGCCTAGAAACTATTCCCCCTTTTTTATCCACCAAACCCCCTAACCCTAAAACCATTCCCTTATTCCGCCGCCTTTGACCCCTCTCTACTCTCTCCTTCTCTCAAACCCTAATATCCGCCTCCTCAGACCTCCGAATTTCAGTTCTAATATGAAATCTCCCCATGATTTTCCTTCCATATATGCTCGATCTCTCCGTATTTGCATGGTTTGGGTATCACATAATACCTGCCTATCTTTGGCAAGTATACGGTGCTAAATCAAGTACAATAATCACCATACTTTCGAGATTTAGATGATATCTCGTCTATATACACTCACTACCAGGCTATATGGGTCAGATTTACCAAGATCTTCGGCCAATCTTATATTTTCGTCGAACTAGGGTTTGAAATTTCAATATTTCTTCTTTACTAGTTCTATTACCGATTGCATGTGATATTCTTTCCTTATTGTGTTCGATTACTTATTTTCATATTTGGTTGTTCGATTTCTACCACTATATAAACCCTATTCCCCGTTATCTTCCAGAACTTAACAATTATTACTTACCTATTGTTACTACTACTATTCCCTCACTCTCACTCACTCTATAATATTCTGAGACTTTTGATTTTGGCCGGCTGAAAGCCAAGATGGATTGAGGATTAGAAGTAACGATCCGGCCGATCGTTTTATGTATTGTATCCTCGTTTCCCCTGTTTGATAATTTACATATGTGTATTTATGGTTTTGTAACATGCGGTGTATTTTGGTGTGGTTTTGGGAGAGTCTTGGATTGAATTGGAACATTTAGTCCCTTGGTGGAGGCTTAAGTTATACGAGTTGACCGGAGTTTGACTTTTCTGTAGACGACTCCACAATGGTGATTTTATGATTCCAATGGCTTCGCGTGGAGATTTTCACTTAGGCATATGTCCGGATGTATATTCATAGGCCCGTAGATTGATTTGATATTTTTTGACGAAAGTTGGAAAGTTGAAGGTTTGAAGGATTGATAGGAAGGTTTGAAGGATTGATAGGTTTGTTCGAGGGTTGGCTTTGTAGATATCGGGTTCGGATTGTAGTTCCGAGAGTTGTTGTAGGTCTGTTATCTTATTTGGGACATGCATACAAAATTTGAGGTCATTTAGAGTTGATTTGACATGGTTCGGCATGAGTTTTAGAAGTTGAAAGTTTATTAGTTTACTTAGGCTTGCATTGAGGTTTGATTCATAGTTTTGATGTTTTTTTGTTTGAATTGAGGCCTCGAGTAGGTTAGTTTCATATTTTGGATTGGTTGGTGTGCTTCGACGGGATCTCGGAGGCCTCGGCTGAGTTTCGGATCATTTGAGGTTGTCTGGGGTGATCAAATCTGCTGTTTTCGCACCTGCGACATTTCGTCCGGAGAAGCAGATAATGGATTGCAGAAGCAGCATTTGATCGAGCTCTGGGTGTTCCGCAGATGCGGTCATACGTGCGTAGAAGCATGATCACAGATGCTCCTTGGTCCGTAGGAGCAGCGCTGCAGGTGCGGCTAGTGGTATGCATAGGCGGAATTGTAGGATTTAAGTGAAGCCTGCATCTGCGACGATATTTCTGCAGATACGACTCTTGGACCGCTGAAGCGAAAAGGCTGGGCAGAATATACTTGGACGAGGATTTAATTACATGTATCACATTTTGAGTTAGAGATCTTGATTTTGGGCGATTTTGGAGGGGATTTTCACGATTTAGATTAGGATTAGTATTTTTACTTGGATTTATTTATATTTCACGAGTCCAATCTCAATTTTAGTGTTCTATTGATGATTTGAATTTGATAAATTGGGGATTTTAGTAAAAACTTTTCAAAAATACAAATTGATGATTTGAAGGCCGATTTGAGGTCGAAATTGGATTATATTGGTATGGTTGGACTCGTACCGGAATGGGTGCTCAAATTTGTGAGTTTTATCGGGTTCTAGGGTGTAAGCCCAAGGTTGAATTTTTTAGTTGACTTTTTTATTTTCATTTAAGATCGAAGTTTTATTATTCAAAATCGTTTACTATGGCTTTTATTTATCATATTAATTTCTTCTGACTAGTGTCTAGCCGTTCGGAGGTGGATTTGCGCGTGAATGGATTATTAGTAGATTGATTTAGCTTGTTTGAGGTAATTATCTTACCTAAATTTGTGTGGGGGAAACTACCCCATATGATTTGGTCTAATTGCATTATTTGAATTATGTGAAAGACATATGCATAAGGTGACGAGTGTGCATGGATTATATATGGTAATTGACCGGTTTAGACTCTTAAATTGAGTTATTTTATCGTTTCATTGTGTTGTTGTTAAAATTCTTGTACACATTGTTGTTGTTAAGTCATGGGCTACGTAGTGTTGTGGCATTGGTATTATTGTTTTGGCAACGTTGTGGCATATGAGAATGTGTGGTGCGAGTTGATTATTATGTTATGATGAGATGTGCATCTGGCAGCATAAGGTTGGTGTTATTGATAACCATGCGGCGAGATAAGGGGGTTTTAATGCGCGTGTTTCTAGTAAGGAGATACTTCATTTGAAGCACACACGACAAGATAAGGTGGATAAAGAGCGTGAAGCTATTTCGGGAAAAATATTTTTTTAAATAAATGTAAGGCTTATGCGGCGTCATAAGGAGGATTTGTGATTTGTGACTTGTGAATTGTGATTTTGAGATGTGGTAACTCAGGGTGATTCTTATTGTAAATTCTGTGTTGGAACGGCTTGATTAATTAAACTATTATTGTTTTTCTTTATATTTCACTTTTATTTTAACTGTGTTTTGATTATTTCGTTGTTTATCACATGTTTACTCTTGTTGACATTTATTGCTTTTACTTTCCATTGTTAGCTTTATCTTAATATTTTGCATAGGTTTTCATGTCTAGTTAGTGTCTTGAATTATACCTCGTCACTGCTCTATTGAGGTTAGTCTTGATACTTACTGGGTACCATTGTGGTGTACTCATACTACGTTTATGCAGGTTTTGTGTAGATCCAGGTACCTCGGATGTTAGCTTGTTGCTTTTGAGCTGCTGAGAAGACTTCTAGGTATACCTGTCATCCCGCTCGCAGGCCTCGGAGTCCCCTTCTGACATTAAATATACTACTGTTTATTTCATTCCAAAATAGTGTTGTATTTAGAGATTTCTAGTGTATAGAGCTTATGACTCAGTACTAGCGGTTTTGGAAATGTATGACGATTGATTAGTTTCATCTTTATTATGTCATTATCTGTTAATTTAATAGTTATGTTATTTATTTCTATTAAATCTTATCATGTGTTCGGCTTACCTAGTCTTAGAGACTAGGTGTCATCATGATCCTAAAGGTGGAATTTTGGGGTTGTGACAAGTTGGTAGCAGAGCCCTAAGTTCATAGGTGCTACGAGTCCTAAGAAAGTTTAATAGAGTTTTGCAGATCGATACAAAGATGTCTGTGCTTATCTTCGAGAGGCTACAGAACTATTAGGAAAATCCAATTCTTTCATTCCTTGTCATGCAGATTTGTTAATTTCGGAATCATAGCCTTTATCTTTCTGTTCTCTCCCAGATGGTGATGACACGCACTACTGGATCAGCTGATCAGACACCTGCACTCCCTGCTAGAGCCTTGAGAGGAGGAGCTGAGGAGGCTTGAGAGGTTCAAGAAGTATGATCCTCATAATTTTAGTGGCATAGTTTCTGAGGATGCACAGGGTTTTCTAGACCAGTGCCACCCTATTCTCCGCACCACGGGAATTGTGGAGGTGAGCAGAGTCGATTTCACTATATTTCAACTGACGGGGTAGGCATATAAGCTGTGGCAGGCTTATGAGGAGGGTGGGCTAGCTGATGCAGCGTCGCTTACTTGGGCTCAGTTTTCTAATATATTTTTAATGGAATTCATCCCACAGACCCTCCGAGATGCGTGGCGCATAGAGTTCGAGCAATTTCATTTAGGGACTATGACGGTGTCAGAGTATTCCATGAACTTTAGTGAGTTATCCCACCATCCACCAGCTTTGATTTCTATAATAAGAGAGTAAGTCCGCAGATTTATCGATGGGCTCACTTATTGTCTTAGACTCGGTATGGCACGGGAGTTAGAGATTGATACTCCATTTCGGCAAGTAGTGGAGATCACTCGAAAGGTTCGAGCGTATGTGTGGTAAGAAGAGGCAGGATAGGGAGGCCAAGAGCCCTCAAGATTCTGTAGGATTTAGTGGTTTTCGCTCTGCAGTTTCAGCTTGTCATGGAGAGGTTTTGTCAGTTGACCAGTTCATTCGGCGCTTTAGGTAACTCGCATTGCTCCAGCTATTGAGAGGCCTCATAGTGCCCATTTTCTACAGCCACTTTCTAGTGTACCTCCTACAGTGGGTGCCTACAACGGTCATTCTAGCCGACTGGGTAAGACTCAGATCCAGCAGCCACGCCTGCAGAGAGGTAATTTTGACTGTGGTGACACTAGGCATATGGTGAGGGACTGTCCCAGACATAGGAGGGGTGCACCTCCATAGGGTCCATAGGCTATGGTTACCGCTCCAGTTGCTACACCACCTACACAACCAGTTAGGAGTAGAGGTCAGGCGGTAGAGGTCATCCTAGAGGGGGAGGCCAGGGTCGTTGTTATGCTTTTTTAGGTAGGACCGAGGCTATTGCATCAGATGTTGTTATCAGAGGTATTGTTCCTATCTTGCATAGGGATGTGTCAGTTTTATTTTACTCGAATTCCACTTACTCGCATGTGTCATCTTACTTTGTTTCATATATTTATATGTCTCGTGATTCTTTGAATGCCCCTGTTTATGTGTCTATGTTGGTTGGGGATACTATTATGGTAGACTGCATCTATCCGTCATGTTTGGTCACTATCGGGGGTTATGAGACTAGAGTGTACCTTCTGTTACTCAATATGGTGGATTTTGATGTGATATTGGGCATGGATTAGTTGTCGACCTGTCACGCTATTTTGGATTATCATGCCAAGACCGTGACATTGGCTATGCAACAGTTGGAGTGGAGAGGTTCGTTGGGCCATGTTCCAAGTAAGGTGGTTTCTTTCCTGAAGGCACTTCAAATGGTTGAGAAGGGGTGCTTGGCATATTTGGCATTTGTGAGGGATGTCTGCATTGATACACCTATCGTTGAGTCCGTTTTGGCAGTGAGAGTGCAAGGCCCCATAAAATTTTACTAGAACCTGGGGTTTCATATTGTCGAGGTAGGAAAATGTGTTTGAGGATTGTAGAAATTCTGACAGACCTTTTGGGTTGTACAGTACGTCTAGGAGTTGAAGGAAAATTTTTGCAGAAATGGCATTTTTGTGGTCCACAATGCGACCGCAAAACCTCTTCGTGGACTACAGATCGGGCGTAGAGTGCAATAGAACTTGAGCCAATTTTTGAAGATCATTTTGCGGTCAAGTATGCGACCGCATAATCGTTTTGCGAGCCGCACAATACGTTGCAGAACCAGCATGGAGATTTTCGGAGGGAGATTTCGCGGTGCGTTATGCGACTACATAACCGTTCTGCGGGCCACATCACGACTGCAGACCTGACCAGGCCTGCCCAATTTTTGGGACCATTTTTGCTGTCCCCTTTGCGGACTGCATACTAGTTTTGTGGTCCAATCTGCAACCGCAAGCACGACTTCATAAGTTTAGGTTTGGAAAATTCCACCCGATCCCATTTTTATATAAAAATACCTTAAGGGTTATTTTAGAAGGTTCCAATTGTTATTTACGAGAGAGGAGAGTGCTCTAGATAGAGAGAGAGAGAGAGGAGGAATCGCTAAGCATTTTGTTTATCAATCCTTTGCTCAAGTCTTGGAGAATTTACAAGGAAAACATAGGTTTGAGGGAAGGTTATTAAGCTCAAATGGGTAAAAATTGGGTTGTGGGATGAAGGAATCCACCATAGGAGAACCTTGAAATCGTAATGCATACCTAATGCTTGATAAAATGCATAAATGAGCTTAAACCACGAATGTCTTCCTAATTATGGTTCAATTTTATCACGTCTCTAAATAGATCGAAGTTTCTAGCATTTCCTGAACATTGTAGTAATTTAAGAAAAGCTCAAAGCGATGTATGTTGGCTAAACTTATCTCTTAGAATTGAATCACACGACGTTCTCATAAGTCTCAAGTATGATGGGCCAAGTTCTCATTCCTCGTGTTCTGAGATATTCATTATAAATTTGACTATTCCGAATAAGCTTTTTGTCAAAAGACATATGTTCAAAATGTGTTCCGAATGCTTTTATTATATTATGTTATCCTTTGAAAATGTTTTCAAAGTATGGGTTGCGTATTATAATGTTATGACTTCAAGTCGTGTTTCAAATGAAAGTTAATATGCCAAATTGTGGAAGAAGACTCAATGTGCTTTAGACTCTTAATTGCTCATATGTATACTTAAAGTCTTGATTAGAAATTCCTTGTTGTTGGTAATCTATGATGATGCTTGAAAGTAAAAAGAGTGAGTATGAAATATGAAATACGACCGATGTGCCAAGAATGATATTACATTTGTGGCCACCAGTGCCAATGAAATAAAAAGATGTGTAAAAGATTATGAAAAGAGCTAAATATCCTTTATATAATAAACTTTTTTGGGAATATCGTTAGTCACCAAGGAAGGGTAGGTTGAAATAACCTAACCTTGAAATTACAAGTGCCGGTGTAAGAGTGATTGAGGGGTAAATACCCAAACTGGCGTGTTGAGAATATTCCCCTTAAATAGGATTCGATTGATGTATTGGGACTGTTTGCCCTTAATTGGGATGAGAGGATTGCTACCATAATGTGATGATCCACACGGCATTGTGGTGAGACGGCCTAGTTGATCGGATGGAGATCGGACGACATGCCACGCACATGCTGGTGATTGCAATTGTGATTGGATGTCTTTGGGTGAGACGACCTAGCTGATCAGCCCATGATCGGACTCCGTGCTAAAATCACAGTGGTATATCGGTATTAAATATCTCTATAATATAGAAATTTTCTTGAAAACCTATCTTGCTCCTAACTCAATGCTTTGGTGTTATTTGAAGCTTTCATTTTGATCGTATAATTGTTTCTCTTTGTATTGTTACTTGTTCTATTGAGGGGGTGTTTAGTCTTACATACTAGTACTATTCCATAAGAAGTAACGTCCCTTTTGCTGGGGGCGCTGCATCTCTAATGGATGCAGGTGGTTCCACAGCAGGCGGCATTGATCAGTGATAGCGGTACACCCTCTTCCCAGCTAACTAGGTGAGCCCCACTTTATTTCGGAGTTGTGTATCTTTTATTCCTTGTGTATTATGTTTTAAGGTATTTCCAGGGGCCTTGTTGATGGCATTATCATAATACTCTTTTGTATCTGTTAGAGGCTCCGTAGACATAGTGTGGGTTGTATATTGGTGTTGGAAAGTCCAACTAGGATTGTTGTAATTCTATCAAATGTTCCTCTTCAAACTATGAATGTGTAATGTATTTTTGAAAATTATTAGTGCAGTAACTAATGGTAATGAAATTGTATTGTTTACGTGATCATCTTTCTAATTAATTGGAATGCACCTTCACTTTATCCATGGGTAAGTTCAAGTAGATAGCATCTAGCAGACTTGCTTGACCGGGTTATCTCGAATGAGCGCCAATCGCGCTCCCCGAGGTTGGGGCGTGACAGAGAGATTTCCCAGATATGTTTCCAGCACACCTACTGAGTGTGCCGCCCGATAGGGATGTTGATTTTGGTATTGACTTGGTACCGGGCACTCAGCCAATCTCTATTTCACCATATCGCATGGCACCATTAGAGTTGAAAGAATTAAAGGAACATCTTCTGGAGTTTCTTGATAAGGATTTCATCCGACCGAGTGTGTCGCCTTGGGGTGCTCCAGTTCTATTTGTGAAGAAGAAAGACGAATTTATGAGGATGTGTATTAACTACAGATAGCTGAACAGAGTTACAGTCAACAAGTACCAACTATCACGTATTGAACATTTGTTTGAACAACTTCTGGGTGCTATTGTATTTTCGAAGATTGATTTGAGAACGGAGTATCATCAGCTGAAGATTCGGACATTAGATATTCTGAAGACGGCTTTCAGGATCTGCTATAGTCACTATAAGTTTCTAGTGATTTTTTTAGGCTGACTAATGCCCCAACAGCCTTTATGCACTTGATTAATAGTGTTTAGCCCTATCTTGATTCCTTCATCATAGTTTTCAATGATGATATATTGGTGTATTCACGCAGCGAGGAGGATCACGAGTAGCATCTAAGGATGGTGCTCCAGACTTTGAGGGAGAAGAAGTTATATGCTAAATTTCCAAGTGTGAGTTTTGGCTTGATTCGGTGGCCTTCTTGGGTATTGTGGTATCCAATAAAGGGATTAAGGTGATCCAAAGAAGATTGAGGTAATTCAGAGTTGGCCTAGACCGTCTTCTGCTACTGAGATTCGGAGTTTCCTTGATTTGGTCGGACACTATCGCCGTTTTGTGGAGCGGTTTTCATCCGTAGCAGCCGCATTGACTAGATTGACCCATAAGAGTTTCCCATTCAGGTGGTCTGATGAGTGCAAAGAGAGCTTTAGAAGCTCAAGATTGCCTTGACTACAGCTCTGGTTCTGGTTTTACCTTCAGCTTATTCTTAAGGTAATGAAAGTTGTTGGAGCTACTAAAGGACTATAATATCACCATTCTTTTTCACCCGGAGAAGGCTAATATGGCGGCCGATGCTTTGAGTAGGAAGGCCGATAGCATAGGTAGTCTTTCTTTTATTCCACTCGAAGGGAGAGCGTTAGCTTTGGATGTTCAGGCTTTGGCCAACAAGTTCGTGAGGTTGGATGTTTTGGAGCCTAGTCGGGTTCTTGTTTGTGTGGTTTCAAGGTCTTCTTTATTTGAGCGCATCAACGCGTCTCAGTGTGATGATTCCGACTTGCTTATCCTTATGGACACAGTGCAACACAGTGATGCCAATAAGGTAACTATTGATGGTTATGGGGTGTTGTGGATGCAGGGTCAAATTACTGTACCAATGTGGATGGGTTGTGCGAGTTTATTCTTGAGTAGGCCCATGGTTCGCGGTATTTAAACCATTCGGGTACCGCGAAGATGTACCAAGACTTGAGAAAGCACTACTGGTGGAGAAGAATGAAGAAAGATATTGTAGAGTATGTGGCTCAGTGTTTGAGCTGTTGTAGGTGAAGCACGAGCATCAAAGGCCGGGTTGTTTGCTTGAGAGCCTTGATATTCCAGAGTGGAAGTGGGAGCGGGTAACAATGGATTTTGTAGTTGGACTTCCACATACCTTTAAAATATTTGACACAGTTTGAGTTATATTGGACAGACTGACCAAGTCTGCACACTTCATTCTAGTCACTACTACCTATTCCTCAGAGAAGCTGGCTCGGATTTAACTTCGTGAGATTGTTCACCTTCATAGTATGCCGGTGTCTATTATCTCGGATTGAGCACTCAGTTCACATCGCATTTCTTGAGAGCAATGTAGCGGTAGTAGGGCATACAGGTCTATATAAGCACAATATTTCATCCCCACACGGACGGGGAGTCCGAGAGCACTATTCAGATTTTGGAAGACGTGTTACGTGCATGTATTATTGATTTTGGGGTTTCATGGGATCAGTTTCTACTGCTCGTAGAGTTCACCTACAACAAGAACTATCAGTCAAGCATCCAGATGTCTCATTATGAAGCCTTATATGGGAGGCAATGCCGTTCTGTAATTGGTTGGTTTGAGCCTAGGGAGGCTAGATTGTTGGGCACTGATTTTTTCTTTTTCTCTCTTTCCTTACTTGGTATTCACGTGTGCTCTTAGTTTGGGTTGAAGGGTTATTTTCAGATACAGGAGTTGTGAAGTGAACACAAAATGAGCCAAGTGATTACAATTGCATAAACTGTCGCAGAGAAGAATGCTAAACAAATGCTATCGCATTTCATATATGCGAAATGCATTTGCGTCGCAAAGTGAGGCAGAGAGTTGAGCAAAAAACGGAAGCAACAAAATGCGAGGAAGATCACAAAATCTGCGATCGCATTTGCATTCTGCGAGTCGCATTTATACCGCAGACAGCCACAGAGAAATTGGCCCACATCTAAGTTGAAAATGCAACAAGGGGTTAGTCATTCTGCGGTTCGCATTTCAATTATGCGAACCGCATTGCCATCACAGACAGGTCCAGAGAATTTGGCTCATGATGTGACCAAGAATGCGATCATTCTGCGGTTCGCATTTCATTATGCGGTACACATTTTTGTTGCTAACCCATCAGGTACGTGTTTCCTTCAATGACTCAAATTTGCTATTTTTCCCTTTAGCCCAACTGTATAAAAAAGGAAAAATAAAAATAAAAACCTAAGTTTATCACTATCAAAGAAAAAAGTTCCGCCGCCAAAGTTCAGAGCAAAAGATTCCGGCATTCTCTCATCGGAATATACCAACTCCGGCGAAGTAGTTCACCTACTTTTCATCTAATCATCTACTTACAGGTATGCAAACTCCCTCTTAGATGTCAAGTTATAATTTTTAAACCCTAGTTTTGTTGGTTTCATGTTAAAGGTCAAAACTTTTTGTGAAGATGGCAAGTTGTAGATTTAATTTATCAATGGGGTCAGTTTAACAAAGTTGTACATGCTTATTATTGGGGATGTCAGGAATTTTGCGATCCACATATGCAAGATGTGGATCGCTTATCAGTCGCATCTCACAAACCCTAGCTGCTGAACAAGATGAGTTCCGCGATGGATCTGCGATCGCAGAGTGGGTCTGCTAACCGCAGACCCATCGCATACACCCCCAGAACTTTAGGCAAAACAAGAGAGGGTGATTTGGTGAGTCTGTGATCGCAGACTTAGTCTGCGAACCGCAGACTCATCGCATACCCACTTAGCAACTTTCTTTCCCAAAGGGAGGCCAAATGCGATGGTTCTGCGATCGCAGATCCTCTTCTGCAACCGCAGACCACACCACATCTTTACATATCATTGTTTATCTTTCTTGTTTGGGTGTTTATCGCACTTTGATACTGCCACTCACATATACTATGTATGCAGATATGGCCAAGAAGAATGCAAGAGGAAAAAGGCCTTTGACCACTCAACTAGCTGAACAAGCCAAGAGGGCTAAGAGAGATATAATCAGACAGAGTACCTCCCAGTCTGAAGAGGAGGACTGTTTCCCGGAAGTAGACTTAGAAGCAGAAGCGCGAAGGAAAAAGGGTGATGACCTTCATCTTCGGTTTGAAGTTGAAGGTTCAAGAACTCTATTCCGGGAAGCACTTTCAAAAAGGAAAATTTTGCCGGAAAAGAAGTCGAGCGTGAACGGTCTCTCAGAACACTATCCACATATCCTGGAGATCATAAAAAGAAGAAACTGGGAGTAATTCACAACTGACCAAAAGGAATACAATGAAACAATGGTCCGGGAGTTTTATGCGTCGTATGGGGTGTCAAGAACTCCCTACCACAAGCGCAACAGATTATTCACCGACATTGTCCAGGTGAGGGGGAAGGCTATCTTCTGCGACAACAACCACATCAACGAGCTATTCTTCCCGAACTGGGTAGCGGACACAGTGGAATATGATGCACGGTTCTCCAACAGGGAGCACGAGAGGGGATGGATAGCAACCACAATTGCTAAAGGGGTCCCAGCCTGGATAAACTCTGGAAGAAAAATTTATAAGGAAGATCTCACAAGGGAAGCCAGATATTGGCTCAGTTTCATCACTTCCCACATCGTACCCTCAAGGAACGAAACGGAAATTAGCATTGAGAAGGCCCTTCTCATTGCTTGCATTATGAAGGGGGTCGCAATAGATGTGGGAAGCCTAATATTCCAGGAGATCGGGATCAGGGCGATTCAACAAGCTACATCACTTCCCTTCCCGAGTCTGATAACTACATTGTGCCAAGAGGTGGATGTCCCATTCCTGCCTCACCAAGACAGACTGGGGAAGTCTACGAAGGATATTGACATCACTCGTATTAGTGATACATCGGCCCCTGAGGCCACAACAATAGAAGAAATTGATGCTCAGAACCTCTTAGCTCCCCAAGACCCTGCATCTTCAGCTGCTGCAGCAGTACCAGCATCCTCAGCTCCT
>MCJB01046225.1:62486-126897 GCA_002018475.1 Nicotiana obtusifolia
GGGGGGGGGGGGGATAAGTAGTTGACTAGTTTACCAATTAATCGACTAGAAATAGATGCGAGGTAAAAGATAAAGATATAATGTAAGGTGCAGAAATTAAATGACACCTAGTGCTTTTACACTGGTTCTGATTCAACGAGAATTCCACTCCAGTAGAGGGTTTTCTCTTCAAATCTCCTTGAAGTCTTCGTACAAGTGTGTTGATTTTATCACGAACACCAATTGCCTTTTAGTTCTAAGTACACTGTTTGTATTTTCGATACAATGACTCACCAATATTTTTCCTTCTTTCTTCTCTCTACTAGTTACACAGTAAATCACACTTAGATTACAATGCTTGCTTAGAGTAGAACAAAAAGCACGAAGTTGGTTTGATCAACGTATGCCACTCTTCTTGGCCGTTTTACAACATACAGACCTTGAAAAATCTTCTTTGATTTGGTTGTGCAGATTTTGAGAGATTGCAGTCCCAAGGGAATTGATTCTTGGAATGAATCAAAAGATGATTCTTTCCAAGAATAAGTGAGGAGCCTCCTTGATTTGATTCTTAACTAGCGGGCTTGATAGAATCTTGCATCTGTGAGCGAATCTTATTTGAATGAACATCCTTTGATTTATCCTTTGATTTCGAAATTCAACGGCCTTCCTTTAGTGAGCAAATCTTCAATTATTTTATAGATATAACAGGCGAATTCTTAGCAATATTGAACTCCTCTGATTTTTTACCTTCTTTTATTATCTTCCTTCGCATGGGCTGTCAGATATTTGGAGATTTTTTACTTCTTTCCCTTTACTCGTCCTTTCTTGTCTTCATTCGCATATTTTTGACAATCTTACTTGTCCTTTCCTTTGCTCCCAAAATGCACCTGCAAATATAGATATGTTATTTTTCATCATTGAAACTCATATATAACAATTTTTCCCTTTTTGATAATGACTAAATAACAAGATAAAATCAGTTTACCTCACTGTCCATATTAGCTGACTCTTCTTCTATTGTGGTTGACTCCCCCTCAACTCGACATCTTCTCCAATGTGGCTGTGTATTATTATAAGTCGACTCCCCCTCAACTGGCCAGCAAGAAAATTCAAAAATGTACCTGTATCTTATTAAATTGTACCTGTATCTTATTCTCCCCCTTTGGCATCAACAAAAAGCATTATACTAGCAATAGTATGTCAAAATAAGTAATAATTAACTAGTTAAGCATGCTAGGGCAGAGATAATTGTCTTAACAGCACAATCCATTACTGGAAATCCAATAAAAAAAAAAACACAAAAGAAAATATTGTCTTAAACATCCATCCACCAACAAATTTAGCGACGCAGAAAATAAGTGAGGGTATTGCAGATAACCTCCTTGAGATGATCAAAACTAACATGCACGGTGACTGATATCCCATCGATCCTATCATGCACTTCCTTGAAGGCTTTGACTGCATTATTTGCTATCCTGAGAATCTTGACTCTTATCTTCGATACATCAGAATATGTCTCCTTTGATATATCATGATTATCTCCAATTGTTGTTTGAGTGGAGACTAGTGTAGATACTCGAAGATGGCCAGCTTGTTATCAATGGCTGTTAACTTTTCCACAAGATCAGGGTCACAAGTACTGGGATGAGAACAGGCGCTTTGGCTTTGTAGTCAGTCTGAGCAACCTTAGCTTCTTCTTCTTGCTTCTTTATCGAAGTGCCCTTCACAATAACATATCCTATGCTAGCAAAGGCTCTCGAGTTGTAGGATCTGGTGACTGTGACAGAGGGATGGTTGGAAAGGGAGATGTTGTGTGCTTCGAGAAGGTGGGTGATAACCATACCATAGGGAAGGCTAATGGGATCATCAACACTCTCAATCATGAAGTTGATAACCTAGGAGGAAAACTTAACTTTATGCTTAGTCATGAGGCAATAAACAAGAAAGGTATCCCATTGGGAGAAGGTAGACAATGATCCGGTACGGGGAAGAAGGGTTGTTTCCATAATGTGTGCGATAACTCGGGTTTCAAAGCTTACTTCACTGAGGCCTAACTGACTAGGAAGGGAATCGCTGGTTGACTCAGTTATGCATCACTTTGCTTGGTCAAAAGAAATTTCAAAATCTTCAGGCCAGGTATTTTTGAACATCGTTGAGAATCCGGAACACTTACATTGAAAACTTGAATCAAACAGGGCACAATCCAGAACAATACGCTTACCAAGAACTAAGGACTCTAATTTATCAGGTTTTCGGGAACGAAGATTTGCATATAATATTTTATCTAGGGCTTCATAAACCTTTGGAGGAGGTAGAGAGAGAAAGTATTTCCAACCATTATAATTGAAGAGTTCCTTTACCTTGCAGTTGAGTCTTTCCATGTCGTCCAAATCAAAAACCCGGCCATGCACTATTGATTTGTCCTTGAATGTGATAAAGGTGTCTCGTTTGGGGTGTCCCAGAAATTGATGTTAGAATCTAGAGAGCTTGTGAGGTCTGCTTTGGGCTTCTTTGGAGTGAGTGACTCATGGTTTTCTTTCAGGGGGCATTGGCCTAGGGATTTCTCAATTAAACTACGCGCATTGTCAGAGAGCTCTGCCTGTGAAGTGGCAATGTCTTCTGAGTCACCTAACCCTAAATTGACAGGTTTTGGAGGCTGTGATGAGGGTTTTGATTTGGAGCGAGTACTCTTTTGAGTGGAGGCAGAAGGTTTTTTGGATTTTTTCACCGTTGGTGAGTAGAGTAGAAGGGGTTGAAAGTGGTAGAATCGATGTGAGAGAGTGAATGTATCTCCAAGGTCTAGACCTGGTAACTCCGAGGAAGTGGAGCTTACCAACCAAGCTGATTTTTGACTCTGTCTACTAGGAAGGTCTATCTAGATGTCTGTCAGGACCCGCTGGCATGAAATGCAGCGTCCCCGACAAAAGGGACGTTAGTATGAAATATTGAATCGAGTATTAAGGAAAAAGAATAACTAAAAGCTAAAACAGAACTAATAATATATAACTGAAATTGGGAGTCAAAGATGATCTAAAGATATTCTTACATGTTGATACTAACTCAGCTCTATCAATATAGTAACTAAAATAGTCGTCTGACCCTGTAAGACTCGGTACATGTAACTGATCTGCCGTAGTAGGCTCGCTCATAAGCGCTCGGCCAAACTACGCTCCGTATCTCGGTCATTCTGAGCTCACTCAAAGGTGCTCGGCCATATTAGGCTCGGTATATAACTTACCATCTGATCTGAGGTTGCCCAATAGGGGTCTGCCCACTGACTATAGCTAGATGGTAGTGAAAATACTGTAATATTGCCAAATAGGGGCCTTCCCACCAATTATAGCTCTATGGAGGTGAACAAAAAAAATATATATATATATAGACCCTTTGCTCTCTTGACTGGTAGAAGACAATACCTAACTGAATATAAAGTCCCGATAAGGGATAATACGATGAATTATGAGACTAGGATAATGTACATAAATTCACGAATACGAACGTCTCATTATGGCTCATTATCAAAAACATGTAGTTACGAGATCATGCCAAAATGAAGGAAAGGTTTAGCCTTAACATACCTTATCCACGAAGTTACAACTGTTGCACAAGTCCTAGCACATCTTAGGTTTGGTAATCATATCATACAAAGGATTGGTATCAATATCGACTTCATATTCTATAGGGAAGTTCATTTAGTCATTTTATCGAACAAATTCTGTGCATAACTTCATAGGGTCTTTTATAGTTTGAATTCAACACTTTTTAGAACAATGATATTCATCTTCATTTCCCCTCATCCTCACCATGATATCCATACCTGTACAATTCCATTTGGTATCTAAAAACATGTAAAAACAACCCACACAACGTAGCTCAACTTCAAGTTTCATAGTTACTAGTTTCTTCAACAATTCCCCAAAAAAATTCAACCCAACACTTGTACAGATAGACGATTAGGTTATGGAAGATGAAACTTACCTCAAATATACCAATAACCCTCTGTTCTTTAACTTACTTCAACACCAAGTCACTTCCTAACTTGTCATTACGAGAAGGAAAGGGAGTTAATCGTAACCACGATATTCTTCACGCCGAACTTGTGTGGTTTATCTTTGGATTCACTCCATAATCATGGGGGAACCCTTGGATAGAATCTAGGATGGTTTAGGAACTGTTTTGGTCGAGACAAATGAGTTAAAACAACTTAGAATTGACTTAAATATGAGCTGGAGTTTTACACCGACTTTGCGGGTGCCGAGGGAACTGCTTGTGCAGTCTCCCGAAAATGCAAATATCTCTCTACTCCGATGTCATATCGATGAACGATTTAATGCGTTAGAAAATAGAATTGTAGATATTAAAATTAGTAGGTATATAACCCCGAAATTCCAAATATATTTGGAGAAAAGCTCAACTACGTTTGACCTAATTTTCAGCATATTTATGAATGTAACTTGTGATGACCTTTGCCAAATTTTGTTCCACAACTCGCTTGAATTCAAAATATAACACCCGACTATCATACGACTACTGTTACTCATAACATAACCTCCTTATCATGTTAGGAACCTTAGTCTTACCCCAAAAGTACATGTTATAATATATCTAACTTGTCGACTTTCAATGAAACATATTTTCTTCAATTTGTTTAGGTTCTAAGCCTTCCAACCTTCTTGGTACTTGCAGTTCATGATTTTAGGTATTTGTAACCTCTATGGTAACATGATTAAATTACTTTATGTACTTTTAAACATGGTCTCATTTTTTAGCATACATCAATTGACTTACGACGTACTCTCACCTACGAAAACGTGAGGGGGTAGCATCATTCCCCCCTGGAACATCCGTCCTCGAATGTTGATTGATGCACTTATCAGTCTGATAACCTATAGTTCTTAAGAATACTTTAGTACTGTTGTTGCCATGTAGGCACCTGTTCTGTAAGTAAATCCAAAGGCCAGGTCATTACCCACTTTAGGCCTCTTTCTCACACCACGACCTGTGGTCGAAATTCTTCCAATCTCGTAACTGTTGCTACCTTCTGTCATGCAGCCTGTATGACTATGTCCTTGTATTTGCGCCTATATGACTCTCCTCTCTTTTTTCCTCCAGCTTTTAGTCAATCTCTAGGCCTCACTTTGTGAACATATATAGTACTATGACAAGCTGTTCCTCTGGCCATCTATAGGTGTACTAAAGTTGTTCGCTCGGTACTTTGTCGAACAAACGACTATTGCTAAATTTTGTTTCACAGACTCGGTTATCTATCCTTATGGCTTTACTGCATCTAGGTAGGTCATACTATGCCATAACACTTACTTTGGGTTTATTATTACCGAGGTCTGCTACCCAACTCCAGGTTACTTCCTTACTACTTATCCTATATGTATAAATCTAAGTCCTTTAATGTTTCCTCATTACTGGTCATCTTAAGAATGACAGTCTACTCGCATCTCATACTTTGGAATTTTTTCCATCTATTTTTGATTCACCTTAATGTTGCTATATAATCTACGACTGATAACTTGAGACCTCTTACGTAACAAAGTCACTAGGGCTGACGTCTCATTGGGGAACATCTGAAGTGATTTGCCTGATCCACCTAGGGGCGATACTATACTTCAATAAATGTATTTCATAGCATCCAAGCGTGATTCACCTTATGGGGGTTATTCTAATCCCATGCAATTCACGAAATCCCTCTTCTTTAAATCGTCACTCAATCAAAGGCCTAGACGTCATTCTCTTATCATTTATCACAATTACACTCTCATTCTAGTACCAAGGCAGCACTCCATCATTCCTAAATGCTCCTTGTCTTAAAGTCCTCCGAGTTAATTCAAGCTATACAGAGCTTGCTATAAATTACGGAAACCATCAACTCTCTTGTTTTGATGGGCTTAATCCTGAGGCCTTACCTATCTTGTCGCCTTCTCATTCACCTTTTCATATGCTTACTCCTATCTACCTAAAACCTTATCGCCCTACCATACTTTAGCTTACGACCTACACATATCTATTTATACTACTCGCAACCTTCCTTTAACTTGCTAGCACCATAGATTCCTTTTTGTACCTTCTCAGTTGTCTTTTAACATAATCAGTTACTTTTCCTGGTCGTTCTGCCACTTGCTACATGAATACTTGGCTTATCTTAGTGCCCACGAATACTGGTATTCATTTAACTTATATGATTTAAATATCACTTTTGAGTTTTACCTCCTGTTTATTAGCCATAATAGGTGCCACACTCTTATGGAGTGCATACAATGTCATAGTGAGACTGTTGTTACAAGATCATTTCTTCTTCAGGTTACTATGCTTAGGTTGAAGACTTCTTCCTTATTTCCTGTGCTAGTCTTTTGCTTTAGTACTTAGTGGAGACCCTCTGACTCCTGTAAAGTTGCGAGCTTATCACATTGTATACCCGAAAGAATTTTTGATGTTCTTACTCGCCTATAATTATCCTTAGTTACTTGCCTCCGCGCCCTTGTGCTCGTAAGGTTGCTTCTGAACTTAAAATTTGACTATCTCCTAGTGGCACTCTCTTTAATTTCTATAACACTTATACAGTACCTTTAACTACCCCAACTCCTATCTGAATATTTCTCAACGATCACAATGTCATCATATCTGCGAGACTGAATTCCCTATTTTGGGGTTCACTACGTTTATCTGCACGATTTGCTGGTCTATCTATATCCTCTTATCTAGCCATAACTAGGATCTTCATGAATCAAATACTAACTACTTGCTGGTCCATTATCATATTTATATTCCGCGTAATCTCTCTTGGGTTATTTACTTTGTCTTAACTTACTTCTCGCACTAGCTCCTTTGATTTGTTGGTCTATCTATATCCTCTTATCTAGCCATAACTAGGCTCTTCCTAAATCAACTACTAACTATTTGTTGGTCCATTCTCATATATATATTCCGCGTAATCTCTTTTGGGTTATTTATTTTGTCTTATCTTACCTCTTGCACTAGCTCGTTATGTATCAAGTGTCTATTGGCACTTATTTATCACTAAAATCCTGCGAGGGAACCCTTACGTCCGCTCCCCTGCGTTGTACTTGCGTAACGTTCTGGGGTCGTAACCTATCTGTTGGATCTCAATAAATGTAATCTCATTCCTTTTGCCTCGTTACCTCATTCTTCCCTCACTATTCAATAGTTACCTCTTCATCTTCGGTGTCTTTTCATGTCTTCACTAACTCTTACTCGCCTTGTGGTAACCTTTTCATACCAGGGATAACTGAATATCTTACGCGCGAGGGTGACACCTAGTGTAAGTGGAATACTTAGTCCCTTAAGCTTAACTATGCTCATAGTGCTTGCTTTAGGGAAGCGTCTTCTTCAATGACCTTTAAAGGTTATTTTTTCCGTTGTCCATTCTACCATTGCTGGAAGGTGATCTCTAAAATTCTCACGATGCTGACTACTATCGAATCCTTCGGTCCCGAAATCATTTTTTTTCTTTCTTGTTTACTAGCCCATACTAATTTCTATTACTACGGGGATCTAACTTAGCCTTCTAGTAATCATGTTGGAGTCACCAACTCATTTCTCGAAATAAGGATATGACTTTATGGCATATACTCTAATATAGTATTAAGGCCTTTCTCCTCTTGTCTTTTCCTTCACTTGACTATAGACTCTGTCATCTTTTCATATTTTGATTTATCGTTATCACCCATTTATCACATCTTACTCATAATGCTTCATTTACTCTCTTCTTATTCTCCTACTAATATTCCTTATTCTGAAAACTTCTACAAAACATTCTTCCACGTTTAGCTCCCCTTGCTCCATCTCGCTGGCTTTTCGGGTCGCCTAACATTCTCCTTTTACTAGGGGCGAGTGTCATACTAAGGTCAATATTTATCCCTTTTAGCATTCCACTGCATATCTTCTTAAATTCCTAAACGTTCTAGTATTCATATATCACTGTACTATTCCTGGGTGTCTCAAAAGGAGAACTATGACCACACTTACAATATCCTTCGGAAATCTTAGCTAACGCTAGCAATCCATCCACTATTTTTGGTTACTCTAACCCCAGTTGGATCCTAATATCCCATCCTTCTCTTAAACTACATCTGTTAGCTCCCATAGGGCATAACAGAGATGAGTGTGGCCAATTATACATACCTCTGTTACTGTTGAAGGTAACTCAAAATGCTTATATTTCTCTACCTGAATTGTTAATACTAATAATCTTCACTAACTGGGTACCTCGTACACTTCTTCACCTTGTTTTTGTTACCTGTTGAAACTTATACTTTTACCTTCTGATACTCCCATGGCCTGCTACTCGCGAGCTATGTTAGATATTCCCGTCTAAGGGTCTCAAGCAGGAAAGTTGCACATCTGGTATGCACGATCTTATATAGCCTCAAACTACGCCATGTTGTCAAGAATTCTCTCTCTACTAATGCCCTTACCTGCTACTGTATTAAACGTCTGGCTAGCTGTAATTTTTTCTAATTGCAATCATCTCTATATCATTAGCAAACATAAGTCATGGCTTGAACTCTTTTGACTCAGCTCTATAGCACGATTTGGATTTGAAAGAAGGGTAATAGATTCCTAAATGACTTGTAGCTTCATGTTTATATAATGTGGTGCACAACACATCTATAAACAACGCCCTACTAGACACGGCTTGTAGACTCCCTAGGATAGAACTGCTCTAATACAAAATTATCATGCCCCAAATATGGGGAGGCGCGGCCAACACCCAGTTCAATACTCATCCTGAGTGTGCCACTCTATAACCACGAATTGTGGAGAAGTATCCCCCAACTTAGGCCGATGAGACCACTTGCAAGCTGACAATACCAATCGAGGCTGATGGGGCCATATTCTAAGTCATTTGAAAATAATGTCTGTCTTATCTAACGGTAAACATACCCAAAATCTCATATACATAACTGCGCAGGCCGACGAGGCTGCCATGAACGTCTACAACAAACATTACCAAACTATACATGTAGACCGAGCTGGCAAGTAATGGCGGAGCCACATTGAACCAAGGGGTGTCAAGCGACACCCCTTCGCCGTTGTTGGCAAGGCCACAATACTAACATTCAAAATACACAAGACTCGTCTACAAGCCTCTAGAGATAGCTGAACCATATCATGGTCGGGATAGGGCCTCGACCTACCCATCAAACTTGTATATATAAAATGGACGCCAAGGTCTAGACCTGGTAACTCAAAGAAAGTGGAGCTTACCAACCAAGCTGATGTTGACTCTAGCTACTAAGAAGGTCTATCTAGCTGTTTATCAGGACCTGCAGGCATGTAATGCAGCGTCCTCGACAAAAAGGACGTCATTACAAAATATTGTACCGAGTATGTAAGGAAATAGAATAACTAAAAGCTAAAACTGAATAGATAATATAATAACTGAAAGTAATTGAGAGACAAAGATAGTCTGAAGATATGCTTACCTCACGATACTGAGTCAACTCTCTCAATATAGTAAGTAAAATAGTTGTGTGGCCCAATGAGACTCGGTACATGTAACTGCTCTACCATAGTAGGCTCGCTCATAGGCGCTCGGCCATACTAGGCTTGGCGTCTCCGCCATTCTGGGCTCGCTCATAGACACTCGGCCATAGTAGGCTTGGTATATAACTTACCATCTTATCCAAGGTTGCCCAATAGGGGCCTGCCCACCGATTATGGCTCGATGGTGGTGAAAATATTATAATACTGTATATATATATATATATATATATATATATATATATATATACACACACACACCCTCTGCTCTCTTGACTAGAAGAAGACAATACTTAACAAAATATAAAGTCCCGATAAGGGATAATATGATAACTTATGAGATTAGGTTAATGTACATAAATTCATGACTACTAACTTCTCATTATGTCTCGTTATCAAACGCATGTAGTTACGGGATCATGCAAAAATGAAGGAAAGGTTTAGCCTTAACATACCTTATCCCCGAAATTACAACTATTGCACAAGTCCTAGCACCTCTTATGGATGGTAATATATATCATACAAAGGATTGGTATCAATATCGACTTCATATTCTATAAGGAAGTTCATTTAGTCATTTTATCGAACAACTTAAGTGCATAACTTCTTAGGGTCTTTTATAGTTCGAATTCAACACGTTTTAGCTCAATGATCTTCAATCTTCACTTCCACTCATCTTCACCATAACATCCACACCTTTACAATTCCATTTGGTATCTTAAAATATGTAAAAACAGCTCACACAACATAGCTCAACTTCAAGTTTCATAATTACTAGTTTCTTCAAGAATACTCAAACAAAATTCAACCCATCACTTGTACAAACTTAAGATTAGGTTATGGGAGAAGAAACTTACCTCAAATATACCAAGAACCCTCTATTCTTTAACTTAATTCAATACCAAGTCACTTCCTAAGTCGTCACAACGAGAAGGAAAGGGAGTTAATGGTAACCACGATATTCTTCACGTCGAACTTGCGTGGTTTGTCTTTGGATTCACTCTAGGATCATGGGCGAACTGATTCGCTCAAATTACACCTTAACAATAGTGTAAGCGATCGATGTCAAATATAGTAACCCAACGAGGTTGGGGTCGAATCCCACAGGGAATAGGCGTGAAACTATTGTCTAATTAATGTAATACTTTACTTAGTCGTAATTCTATCAAGTAGCCAAATAAAATAAAGAATTGTTTAATATGTAAGAAAGGAAAACTGAGAACTAATGTTTAAAAATAGTTTGAACGTGAGAACTATGAATTTTAAGAAACCAAGGTTGTGTTCCCCTTAATGTAGTAGAATGTTCTTGATATTGATATTGAATTCCGTTCTTGATATGCAATTGGTGTTTAATGTATTTATCCAATATTTCCCAATACTTGGATAATGTATCCTCTTACGATTCTCCCGAATACAAAAGAGTCGATCTTAAGAACAACCAATTATTCGCCAAATTAAAATCTACTTATTCCTAAGTGATTTCGTTAAACAAGGTTTAAAGCCCTGAATTTTTGTTGTTTATCTCTATCAAACTCTATCTCACTTTTCCAAGATAAGATAGCGTGCATTGGCATTCGTTAATGTTTGCAACCACTAACGATTAATTGAAGAAAAAGAAATAAATAAATATCAAGCTTCTTTCGAAATTGGATTCAATATCAAACTCTCAATAACATTCTAACCATCTAGGGTTCACAACCTCAGCGTTTAAGTTTAGCTACACATGCTGATAATTAAAGAACAAGAAAGAGTAATTGATATCATCTTACAAAAATAGAGGGTTTTTGATCACCAAAAGCTTCTAAGAATTCGAGAATAATCAAAGCCGTACTTTGTACTCTAAGTTCTGACAAGAATACCTTCATAAAACCCTATAAAACCTATTTATAGAGGCCCAAAATCCGAGGCGAATGTCGGTCAGCTTTGCCCTCGTTGAACTAATGCGAACCGAATTTCTGTCGCAGAACAGGAATGTGGTTCGCAAATCTTCATCATCCGTCACAAATCACACCAGCCAGTTTTGCTCTCGTCGCATCTGGATTTGCGGTTCGCATGCTGACTATGCGATCGCAGAATGCGATCGCATTCTTCACACTAACTTTCACTCAGAACTCTGTTCATGTTTGCGATTCCACCAGGCCAATTCGCGGTTCGCATTCCTATTTTGCGGTCACATTTGCGACCGCATTCTCGACCTGAAGGTTGGCCAAAAGTTATGTCTTCATCTGCGATCTACCTGTAGAGTATGCGACTCGCATATCTGTTCTACGATCGCATATTTACATCTGCTAAGCTCCTGACCTCTTTTTTTGTCTTTAGCTGGCTTTTTGACTTCTTTTCCATACTTCTGGATTCCTTCACTCAATACACTGCAAGTACACTAAAATTACGTAAATATCGTGATAATTAACAAGTGAAACAAGTTAAACTTTAAGCAAATAGTATCAACATGTGCCGAAATTACCCGGCACATCAACACCCCGAACTTAAACTCTTGCTTGTCCTCAAGAAATTAAAACGATACTAATCCTAATCTAGACTCTACTTATCAAATATGAAGCAATACTGACCATGGACGGTGTTTGTTGTTAACATCTCAAGAATAACCCTTTGAACACTATACCCCCCTTTGAATCATTAAATTGTTCAAAGACAACCAATCAATTAGTGAACTTTGAGCCTCAACAAAGTAACTAAAGGCTACCTTCAGCTGAATATACTTATGCTTTACTCAAAGCTCAACTTACTATCAACCTAGCAGTGTATGTGCCCTCACTAAAAAGAAAGTCCCACTCTCACAATATTTATCATAGCAAACCAAAGAGACAAAAGTACTAGTACACTCACTCTCAGAACAGAATCTTAAGTGTCACCACATGCCATGCCATAGGCTTGCCCTTATTTTAATTCATCACCTAGTTATAGGAACACTCGGTTAGAGATCACATAAGGACTTTGTAGGCTTGTAATGTCAGTTTAAGGAAAGGTAGGATATATATTTAGATAATAGTGGCTACTTCTTCCTTGAACACTAATTACGCGCTTCTTTCTTTTAACCTTTTGTTCCTTTTTGACCCCATGGCCTCAATGGCCTTACGTTACCGCATTACACCCCACTTGCATACCTCTTTATTTGATTCTCAAGCTCCTTTATGACAACACACATATATATATATATTTTTTTTTTTTCTGTTTTTTTTTCTTTTTATGTTTTTTTTTTTCATATTGAAGCTTCTATAGATTCACATGAGCTTTTGAGGTACGGGGTCCCAGTCTCATTTCACAACCTTGCCCATTTTCATGTTGACCCACACCCCCAACTTAAACTTTTAGCAATGTTCTCAATGTTCAAGGAGGGACGGGTTCAAGAGAGATCATGTTTTACGAATGGGATAAGTTTGTAATGCAGAGGCCAAGGAAAAGGCTACAAGGCTCAAATAGGGTACTAGTGATATTCATTATGCACAGGTAAGCTGAAAAGGCTAGAAAGGTTTCGTCACTAATCAAAGAAAGCCTAAGATCATTTCTCTAACTCAGTGTACGTAGGATAGACAACGAAAAACCAACCGGGCAAGTTCTAGATGGCAGCAGTGAATACAAGAACTATTAAAACAAGGAGCTCACACACATTGGCACATCAACTGTTCGGTTAACATAGTTTACAGCTTTGGAGTTCACATTTAGTAATTCGAGGCTTTCCTCGTGTACACATACACAATTCTAAGTAGACCTAAAGTTACTGAGCGAGCCTCAAATACACCTAATTGATTTGTTATAAGGGTCCATCCTGGTCAATATACTTCATATTTAAAGGCCCGGTTCTACTATTACACTCTTGAAAAAGAACCCGGCAAAAGAGAAAACAAGGGGAATTTATTGCTAACTATTTAAATATAACAACATATACACATGAATCATAAAGCATTACTATATAATCTACAAGTATAAAATGTCACTAAACATGCTCACAAATAAATCAAATATACAGACAAAACAAGAATATAAGGCTACCACCCCCAACTTAAACACATGCATTGTCCCCAATACATAAAAAGGAATATAAAGGATAAGGGGCTCCCTGGTGGCGCAATTGCACGAAGAGATGCAGTAGCCTAGGTCTCCGTCGGTGCTGGAGGAGAAGAGTGGGTCTGGTCCGAAGTCGGTGGGGGAGCCGCTGAGCTGCTAGCTTCTCCCGTTGGTGGCCATCTCCTGGCAGCCTTATCTGCTAATGATCGCTCAATGACCTTCTCGATGTCGGCTTGCTCTTGTTCCTCCTCCGCCATAGGCACAACAATTTCTTTTCCTTTTGGCTTAGGGGTTGCACTCTCATCGACCTCTAAACTGGCCTCCTCTGATTCGTCCACTTCGAACTCCGATGACCGCTCTGATGTCTCGTCATCAGTAGAATCAACCTGGACTGTAGGGGTAGGAGGCTGAGACACTTTAGCAGATGAAGGTGCAATGTCTGCCATAAGTGTCGTGAAGTCCAGGCCCAAGTCAGCACTGCCAGCACCCTGGTCACCCTCGTTGGGGAGGAGAGATAATATGTCGAACTCCAGATTTTTCATCTTCTGGAGGTCGGTCTTCAGTGATTTTACTTCCTCCCGCAGTTGGAGCAAACCCCTCACTTCACCTCTTTCAATTCTTTCAACCCTCGACTCAAGCTTGGTCAACCTCTCTCCGAACGTTAACTGTTATTGTTGCAGCGGAGTCAAGGCCTGTTTAATCAGTGAGGGCAATGTCTTCAAGAGTTGGTCTACTTTAGAATTTGAGTGATGAGCAATTAAACCAAGTCTTGAAATGGCTGGCATATGTGAGGCTGATGGACCAGTGGTAGATGAGGGTGCAGTTTCTTCAGCAACTGTAGAGGTGTCAGGATTTTGGGGAGACAGGAGGTTTTGAGAGTCAATGTCTTCAATTTGGGTTGTTGTTGGGGCCGGTGAATCACTGATACAAGTGATATCTATATTCTCTCGTAGACCTCCCAAGTTTGTCTTGTTGTAGTAAGAATGGGACATCCACCTCTTGGCAGAGGGTGGTGATCAAACTTGGGAAGGGAAGTGATGTGGCCCGCTGAGTAGCGTGGATGCCAATTTCCTGGAAGATAAGGCTCCCCACATCAATTTTAATACCCGTCATTATACATGCAATGAGAAGTGCCTTCTCAATGCTAATATCTATTTCATTCCTGGAGGGTATTAAATGGGAGGTGACAAAGTTGAGCCAATATTTGGCCTCCCTTGTGAGGTCTTCTTTGAAAATTTTCTTCCGAGGACTAATCCAGGCTGGAGTCCCCTTAGCAATGATGGACGTTATCCATCCACGTTCGTTCTCTCTGTTGGAATACTTTGCATCGTACTCCGCTGTGCCTGATTCCCATTCAGGTAATTATAGTTCATTGATGTGCTCGCTGTCACAAAACACAGCTTTACCCCGAACGTGGACAGTGCCGGTGAATATTCTATTACGTCTATGGTAAGATGTTCGTGATGCTCCGTACGACGTGTATAATTCTCGGACCATTGACTCGTTATACTCCTTTGGGTCTGTGGTGAAGTACTCCCATTTTCTCGTTTTAATGTTTTCGAGAATGCGAGGGTACTGGTCCTGAAGCCCATTCAGACTCAACTTTTTCTCCCCCAGGATCCTTCTCTTTGTGAGCGCTTCCCTGAACAAAGACCTTGAACCTTCAACCCCAAAACGAAGCTGAAGGTCATCACCTCTCTGCCTCAGCAACTAGATCAACTTCCGGTATGCAATCCTCCTCATCAGACTGGGAGGGGTTAGGTGTAGTTGATTCTTTCCTTCCCCATTTGGGTGGTTCTGAGATTGAAGCGGAGGGTAGCTTTCTCTTTCTGGAATGCTTTTTGGCCATATCTGCATAAGTGGGATATGTCAGTGACATTCTCATCATTTGAGGAGAAAAAACAAAAAACAGGAGAAATGACCACAGATTGACAGAAATGCGGCGTGGTTTGCGGTCGCATAACCACTATACGAACCGCAAACACGTCGCATTCTTATGTGTAACATATAAAGGGTGGTCTGCGATGGGTTTTGCGAACCGCATAACCACTATGCGAACCGCAAATCCATCGCAAATTAGCTTTGACCTTAAGCATGGTAAGTACACACAAGTGCGATCGCATCCCCATTGCAAAGCATGATATGCGATCGCATTTCAACCGCATACTTAACCAATGTTACTCAAACGTTCTGGCCTTGTTTGCGGTGACTCTGCGGTTCGCATATCGATTATGCGATCGCAGAATCATCGCAAAAGTCGTCTTCCTCAGGCACCTAGGGTTTAGGGATGCAGTCTAATTGCGGTCTACATTTTTAGTTTGCGGACCGCAAATACCTTCAAATATCCACGTATGTGCATCCCTCAAGCAAGGAAACCCTATATTTTTATTTCCATTCCAACGACTTGAACAACTTTATTGAATCTTAACCTTAATCTTGCAAAATAAAGATAGAAGATAGAGCAAAGGGTTAAAGTACCTTATGACGAAGATTGAGGTTGTTAGGGCAACAATGAATCCACTCTTTGAGGATTAGTGCAGTGGTATGTTTACTTTTCCGATGAAGATGGTCGGAGGTCTTCTTCTGTTTCCGTCTTCTCTTCTTTTTTTTGTTTGTTTGTGGTTTTTGTGTTTTTTTTTTTTATATATACTTAGAATGAAGAATTTTATAAAAGGGAAAGATGCGAACACTTACCTGGCGATTATGCGGTGATGTAAGTTCCGCATATTTGCAATGCGAACCGCATAATAGGAGCTTTCACCGCATTTTCATCAGACTTGTGAGCTGAATCCTCTGTCTCTGTTTGCGGTGAGAATGCGGTTCGCATAATTCAAATGCGAACCGCAAATTGTTGTGCTTCATTGCATTTTTTCCCAATGGATTTGCTCAAGTGTCTGCTTCATTATGCGGCACGAATGCGATTCGCATAACTGAAATGCGATCGCATTTTGTGCAGCATTTTTCACCTTGATGTTTTTCTGCAGTTTCAAACACTCCTCTTCAATTCGTGTGTCCTTTCATCACATTCCTGCATTCGAAAACCCTTCAAATAGACCTAAGTACAAATGTACTATTGAATTCTAAATAAATAAAAGTACAACATAGACAAAAGCTAATGATACCACACATGGGTTGCCTCCCATGAAGCGCTTGATTTAACGTCGCAGCACGACGATGCTAGGATGCCTCTGCAATCATTTTGTAGTTGGGATTTGATCATCTTTTAGAGCCAGCTACTCTACCACATGTTTTTCTCCATCTACACCCAAGTAGTGCTTCATTCTCTGCCCATTAACCTTGAAGGTCCGAAGCCCATCTTCCGGTGCTAATTCGACAACTCCAAACAGGGAGACATCGACAACTTTAAATGGTCCTGACCATTTGGACTTCAGCTTCCCCGGAAATAATTTGAGTCTTGAATTGAATAGCAACACCAGGTCCCCCGCCTTAAACTCTCTTTTCAAGATCTTTGTATCATGGACGAATTTCATTCGTTCTTTATAAACTGCTGCACTCTCATAAGCATGAAACCGGAATTCCTCCATTTCATTCAACTGTGCCAGCCTTAAAGCTCCAGCCTCCGCCCAGTCCATGTTTAATCTCTTTAAGGCCCACAAGCCTTATGCTCGAGTTCAACGGGTAAATGGCACGCCTTTCCAAAGACTAACCGATACGGGGATGTACCGATAGGAGTCTTGTAAGCTGTACAATATGCCCATAGAGCATCATCTAGCTTTCTTGACCAATCAGTCCTATTTGCGTTCACCGTCTTGGACAGGATGCTTTTGATCTCCCTATTGAATACTTCAACTTGGCCGCTCGATTGTGGATGATAAGGTGTGGCAACCTTATGCTTAACCCCATACTTGTTGAGGAGACCTTTAAACACTCTGTTATAGAAGTGTGACACTCCATCGCTGATAATGGCTCTCGGAGTGCCAAACCTGGTGAAAATATTCTTCTTTAGAAACGTGGTCACACTCCGAGCTTCGTTGTTTGGTAAGGCAACGGCGCCAAAATTTGATTCGCTCAAATTACACCTTAACAATAGTGTAAGCGATCGATGTCAAATATAGTAACCCAACGAGTTTGGGGTCGAATCCCACAGGGAATAGGCATGAAACTATTGTCCAATTAATGTAATACTTTACTTAGTCGTAATTCTATCAAGTAGCCAAATAAAATAAAGAAGTGTTTAATATGTAAGAAAGGAAAACTGAGAACTAATGTTTAAGAATAGTTTGAACGTGAGAACTATGAATTTGAAGAAACCAAGGTTGTGTTCCCCTTAATGTAGTAGAATGTTCTTGATATTGATATTGAATTCCGTTCTTGATATGCAATTGGTGTTTAATGTATTTATCCAATATTTTCCAATACTTGGATAATGTATCCTCTTACGATTCTCCCGAATACAAAAGAGTCGATCTTAAGAACAACCAATTATTCGCCAAATTAAAATCTACTTATTCCTAAGTGATTTCGTTAAACAAGGTTTAAAGCCCTGAATTTTTGTTGTTTATCTCTACCAAACTCTATCTCACTTTTCCAAGATAAGATAGCGTGAATTGGCATTCGTTAATGTTTGCAACCACTAACGATTAATTGAAGAAAAAGAAATAAATAAATATCAAGCTTCTTTCGAAATTGGATTCAATATCAAACTCTCAATAACATTCTACCCATCTAGGGTTCACAACCTCAGCGTTTAAGTTTAGCTACACATGCTGATAATTAAAGAATAAGAAAGAGTAATTGATATCATCTTACAAAAATACAGGGTTTTTGATCACCAAAAGCTTCTAAGAATTCGAGAATAATCAAAGTCGTACTTTGTACTCTAAGTTCTGACAAGAATACCTTCACAAAACCCTATAAAACCTATTTATAGAGGCCCAAACCCTGAGGCGAATGTCGGTCAGCTTTGCCCTCGTTGAACTAATGCGAACCGCATTTC
This sequence comes from Nicotiana obtusifolia, assembly GCA_002018475.1. Lineage (NCBI taxonomy): Eukaryota > Viridiplantae > Streptophyta > Magnoliopsida > Solanales > Solanaceae > Nicotiana > Nicotiana obtusifolia. The sequence goes on from MCJB01046225.1 coordinate 80,965, forward strand.
TGTCGCAGAACAGGAATGTGGTTCGCAAATCTTCATCATCCGTCGCAAATCACACCAGCCAGTTTTGCTCTCGTCGCATCTGGATTTGCGGTTCGCATGTTGACTATGCGATCGCAGAATGCGATTGCATTCTTCACACTAACTTTCACTCAGAACTCTGTTCATGTTTGCGATTCCACCAGGCCAATTCGCGGTTCGCATTCCTGTTTTGCGGTCACATTTGCGACCGCATTCTCGACCTGAAGGTTGGCCTAAAGTTCTGTCTTCATCTGCGATCTACCTATAGAGTATGCGACTTGCATATCTGTTCTGCGATCGCATATTTACATTTGCGAAGCTCCTGACCTCTTTTCTTTTCTTTAGCTGGCTTTTTGACTTCTTTTCCATACTTATGGATTCCTTCACTCAATACACTGCAAGTACACTAAAATTACGTAAATATCGTGATAATTAACAAGTGAAACAAGTTAAACTTTAAGCAAATAGTATCAAAATGTGCCGAAATTACCCGGCACATCAGGAACCCTTGGAGAGAATCTAGGAGTGTTTAGGAAATATTTTGGTCAAGACAATTGAGTTAAAATAACTTTGAATTGACTTAAATACGAGTTGGAGTTTTACACCGACTTTGCGAATCCCAAGGGAGCTGCTTTTGAAGTCTCGCGAAAATATGAATATCTCCGATGTCGTATCAATGAACAGCTTAATGAGTTAGCAAAATAGACTCGTAGATATTCAATTTGGTAGGTATATAACCCCATAATTCCAAGTATATTGAGGGAAAAGCTCAATTACATTTGGCCTAATTTTCAGCACATTTATGAATGTAACTTACGATGACCTTTGCCAACTTTTATTCCACAACTCGCTTGAATTCAAAACACAACACCCGACTATCATACGACTACTGTTACTCATAAAATAACCTCCTTATCATGTCAAGAACCCTAATCTCACCCCAAAGATACATGTTATAACATTACTAACTTGTCGACTTTCAAAGAAACTTATTTTCTTCAATTCGTTTAGCTTCTAAGCCTTCCAACCTTCTTTGTACTTGCAGTTCATGATCCTAGGTATTTGTAACCTCCACGGTAACAGGATTAACTTACTTTATGTATTTTCAAAGATGATCTCGTTTCTAATCATACATCAATTGACTTACGACGTATTCTCACGTACGAAAACGTGGGGTGTAACAGAGCTGTTACTGGTGGACTCGCACAAGCCATTGAGTTGCAATTGCAATTCCTAAACTTCCTCTTGAAGTACATTTCTTTCGACTTCACAAACTTTTTAAGTTCCCAGTCCATCTTCTCCCTATTAGTCTCTCAATTCATTTATAATCTTTTGGACCTCTTTTAGTATAAGATCAAGAATATCTTGTAATTAATTGCATCTATCACATTCATAAGGTCTTACCTCGCTAGATTCACCATGTTCTATGAAGCAATTTTCTGTTGTTTCCTTGTTATAGTCATCTGATACATCTTCATCTATCCAGTAGCTTGAGAACATGTTCATATCGTTTGCTAATACATTCATGAAACACAAATTTGCATGCTCTGAGCTATCTTCATCACTCCAGCTTCCAAAGATTTATTTTTTTTAAATCCTCTCGAGGCTTTTCTTTTGAGATCTGGGCATTCAGCTTGTATATGACCATATTCTCCACATTTATAACATTTTCCATCATTCTTTTCTTGTTTATTGTATTGTCTTGAGGTTTTTCTGGAGGACATTCTTCCCATTTTGGTGTTCATGTATCTTCTCATTAGCCCATTCACTATTTTGGAAACCATGGAAATCTCTTGTTCTAGAGCCTCAGCTTCATTTTCATTTTCATCTTCAGATCCTTCGATCGAGGTTTTGAAAGCAATTGTTTTCTTCTTTTCTTCCTGCCCTCGTTTTTTGAGATGTATTTCCTCAAAAGCAATGAGATCTCCTCATAGTTCATCATATGACAGTTTGTCTAGATTTTGAGACTCAAGTGTTACTACTTTTGTTTGCCAAGTAGTAGGTAGACTTCTTATAATTTTTCGAACTTGCTCACCATATGAGTATGGTCTTCCGAAGGCTTTTAGATCTCCAATAATTTTACTAAATCGGGTAAATATTTTCTTGATGGATTCATCTTCTTTCATCTAAAAAAGTTGATAGTCATGGATCAACATATTTATCCTTGTTTCCTTAACTTTGCTTGTTCCTTCATAAGTGACTTCCAACTTATCCCATATCTCTTTAGCAGTATCACAGCTTGAGATCTTCTCATATTCTTCTCTGCTTATCGCGTTGTATGGAAGATTTCGTGCCTTGGCATTAACTTGTGTTACTGCCATTTGCTTATTAGAGTATTCATCGATGTGTCCAGTAGATGTTTGTCCATCTGCTTTGTCAGACTTAGCTGCTGGAATTGAACAGTCTCCCTTTTTGATTACGCGCCAAATTTTGACATCATAGGATTTCGCATAGATTTCCATGCGAGCCTTCCGATGTGAAATGTGTTATCCATTGAAGTATGGAGGCCTTGCCTGTGAAGTCCTTTCTTGAAATAGAGCTCTGGCTATTACTTGATTTGACATGATCTTTTCTCACTGGCTGTTAAGCAAAATCAAAATGTGAGACATGCTCTGTTATCAATTGAAAGTACAAGAGGGGAGTGAATTTTCGTATTTTTCTTTTTATAACTAAGTAGTTGACTAGTTTACCAATTATTCAACTAGAAATAGATGCGAGGTAAAAGCTAAGGACAGGATATAAGGTGCAAAAATTAAATGACACCAAGTGTTTTTATACTGGTTCGGATTCAATGTGAATCCAATTCCAGTCCCCTTAGGTTGCAGGAGGGTTCTCTCTTCAAAGCTCCTTGAAAGCTTCATACAAGTGTGTTGATGTTATCACAAACACCAACTGCCTTTAATTTCTAAATACATGTCACGACCCAATTCTCACTATAGGTCGTGATAGCGCCCAACGTCGCCGCTAGGCAAGCCAACGTTGAACTATCCATTTAATTGTTCATTTTAATATTATTAAAGTCATTAATTTTATTTAATAAAAAAATAAATAGTAGGTGACCGTATTAATGTAAAGCATAAAATAAACATAAGAGTGAAGTAGTGAATTTAGTAATCAAAACCCATGAAATATCTACTAGAATTTTCTAAAATCCAGTGTCACGAGTACACGAGCAAACTAGAAGAATATACAGAACCATCTATACTACTGTTTGGAGTAAGATAGACAGAAAATAAATACAACAAGGAAGATACTCTGGGTGCCGCAAAAAGGAACAAAGGAAGAAGCTCACCACTAAGTCTTCGGGTAGTGAGGGTACGCGCATGACTGGCAACCAGATGCACCTGCCTCAGATCCTGCACGATTAGTGCAGAAGTGTCGCGTGAGTAAACAAACAACATGAGTATCTAGTTTAACCTCAAAGAAGTGGTGACAAGGGGTCGACATCAACACTTACTAGAGGTTAATAAATAAAGTGTAGAAATCATAAGCAGGCATGAAATACAACAATAAATGTGAAATAAGAAACAATAATTAATAATTCTTACACAAAATATCCTAAAGTCTCCAACTATCACAGGCCAAGTCATTTACACATAAGAGCCACCAAGAAATTTTCAAGTCTCAGATCGAGAAAGAAATATCAAGTATAATCCAATTCCGAGCAATATCACGCACGATTTATGCCGAGGTCGTACGGCGCCCGATCTAGAATAGTGTGTACACTGCCGAGGGTCAACCGGACTGAACCTTAGATGCATCTAATATACTCCCGAGGCGTTCAACCCAATACACAGGAATAGAGAATACTCTACAAATTCCGATCAACGACTACTACATAGGAATAATACTCTAAGAAAGCATAAATTCCGCTCACAATCAAGTATTCCACCAAAACTCAAAGTAATGAAGCTCAGTCTTTTACAAGCCTTTATCCAGTTTCGATTATAAATTCAGGTAATTAAACTAACAAGTTCGGTGCAAATAATACAAGTAATACATGGTAAAGTTCTAAGTCTAGCTGGACATAAGCATGATTTTAGCTACATATGGATTCTAGTCACATCATGTGTACGTAGCAGACACAATTATTAGCAAATAACTATTCAAAACTCCTACGAGGATAATTTTCGCTTACAAGATTAGGCAAGAGACTTACCAGTTTGCAAGTCCTCTTTCTGGTCCACAATTCACACTAATAGCCTCAAATCGATGCCGAGCAATCCGAAAATAGCCAAAGGTTGTACAAACTAATCAATATATGCTCCAAAGTTTAAAATTTAACTATTTGACTAATTACCCAACCCAGTTTGGAAGATTCCTTAAATTCACCCCGGGCCCACGTGCCCACATTTTGAAAATTTTAGTAAATAATTGTTACCCATAACCGCACGAACACAATTATATAATTTCTACTAAATTCTATAATTATTTTCATGGCCTAATTCCATTTTTATCAAAACCTAGATTTTTCAACAAAATCCTAAAATTTCTATATTTTACACGTTAAAATCTACCCACAATCCATGTATTAAACTCATACTATGTAGAGATTACTTACTTCAATGTGCTAGATGAAAAACCCTCTCCAAAGAGCTCTATAATCGGCCACACATTGAGAGAAATGAACAAAATAAGCAAAAGTCCAATTTTTAATCAAGGCACTGCCCAGCGATCCTTCTTCGCGATTGCGAACGCAAAGCCTGCCAAGGCCCAGGAGCTCTTCATCACAAACGTGAGGGCAGTCTCGCGATCATGAAGGCTTTCCTAGCCTGAGCATCACGAACATGGTCAGACCTTCGCGAATGCGAAGGGTAATGGGCGCTGACCCATCCCAAGCCCCTTTCATCGACGCGAACGCGGACCTACCCACGCGAACTCGAAGATCACAGGTCCTAAAACTTCACGAATACGAAGAGTAAATTGCCCAATCCTCCAATTCCTTCTCCGCGAACGCGATACCACCTCCGCGTTCGCGAAGAAGGAAACTAGAACCGGCGTATCAGCTATTTCAAACATAGCTCCGGGTGCTCCGAAATTCAGCCGAGACCCCGGGACCCCGTCCAACTGCACCAACAAGTCCATAAGCATAATACGGACTTGCTGGAACCCTCAAAACATGTAAAACAACATCAAGACCAAGAATTACACCCTAACACCTTATTAAATCAACTTATGAACTTCTAACTTTTCAACTAGCTCTGAACATGTCGAATCATACTTAGACTACTCGAAATGACACCAAAATTTGCGTACAAGTCAAAAATTACTTATTCCTAGGCTTGGAATTTCAAATAGACCTCGATAACATCAAAGTCTACTTCAAAACCAAAGGTAAGGAACTTGATAACCTTCAATGCGCCAATTTTCAACATTAAGGGCTGAAATGCTCCCGGATTATCCGAAACTCGATCCGATCACGCACCCAAGTCTAAAATCATTATACGAACCTATTGGAACCATCAAATCTCGGTTCCGGTTAACTCAAGTCAAACTTGACCATCTTAGGCCACTATTAAGGAACTAAGTGTTCCGATTTCAACCTGAACTCTTCCAAACCCAAACCAAACATCCCCTCAAGTTATAAAATAGTAAAAGCACATATGGGGACTCTTAATTAGGGTAACGGGGATCTAGAAAGCAAAACGACCAGTCGGATCGTTCCATTACTACTTGTAGCATATGCGTTTCGCATGTCTATTCTAGGATCGCATTTTTACATATGCGATGCTCTTAACCTCTTTTCTTGTCTTTAGCTAACTTTTTGAGCTCTTTATCTGTTCTTCTGGGCCCTGACACTTGTTATTCTGCAAATACACTAAAATTACATAAGTATCATGAGAATTTGCAAGTAAAACAAGTTAAACTTTAAGCAAATAGTATCAAAATGTGCCGAAATTACCCGGCACATCAGAGAGTCGTACAACATGAGTTGAGCAACCCGGTGGAGTTGAGTACAGCATTTCACTCTCAGACGGACAGACAGTACGAGCGCACTATTTAGATATTGGAGGATATGCTCCATGCGTGTGTGATGGATTTTGGGGGTTGTTAGGATTTGTTCTTGCCACTTTCGGATTTTTCCTACAACAACAATCACCAGTCTAGCATTCAAATGGCCCCGTATGAGGCTTTGTATGGTATGTGGTTCGGTCCCCGATGGGTTGGTTTGAGCCGGGTGAAGCTAGACTATTGGGTACACACTTGGTTCAGGATGCTTTGGAGAAGGTTAAATTGATTTAGGTCGACTTTTACAACCCAATCAAGACAGAAGAGTTATGCGGATCGGAAGGTTCGCGACGTTGCATTCATGGTTGGGGAGCAGGTCTTGCTCCGGGTTTAGCCCATGAAGTGTGTTATGAGGTTCGGGGGGAAGGGCAAGTTGAGCCCTCGGGCCTTCTGAGATTCTTGAGAGGGTTGGAGAGGTGGCTTATAGACTTGCACTACCACCTAGTCTCTCTACAGTTCATCCAGTGTTCCATGTTTCCATTCTTCGGAAGTACGGTGATCTCTCTCATGTATTAGACTTCAGCTCAGTCCAGTGGGACAAGGATCTATCTTATGTTGAGGAGCCGGTGGTCATTTTGGACAGGCAGGTTCGAAGGTTGAGGTTGATGAAGATCGCCTCAATGATGGTTCAGTGGAGGGGTCAGCCAGTCAAGGAGGCGACGTAGGAGACTGAGCATGACATGCCTAGCCGTTATCCTCATCTTTTCACCACTTCAGGTATGTCTCTATACTCATTCAAGGACGAACGTTGTTCTAAGAGGGGGAGGATGTAATGACCCGGCCAGTTATTTTGAGAGTATTAGCCTCGATCCCCTATTTATTCATCCCTCTACTTCATTTTGTGGCTACGTGACTTGCCGGGGCGCATGGTGTAGGTGCATGTGAGTTTCGGAGTGAAATGGGACACATAGTCCCTAAAAATAGAAGTTTAAGTTATAGGAGTTGACTGTAGTTTGACTTGTTTGAAGACGACTTCAGAATGGAGTTTCGATGGTTCCAATAGCTCTGTATGGTGATTGTGGTCTTAGGAGCATGTCCAGATGTCGATTTGGAGGTCCCTAGGTCATTTCAGCGTTAATTGGTGAAATTTGAAAATTTGTGGAATTTTGGGAAGTTTGACTGAGAGTGGACTTTTTGGGTATCGGGGTCGGATTCCGAGTCTGGAAGTTAGAATAGGTCTGTAATGTCAATTACGATTTGTGTGCAAAATTTGGGGTCAATCAGACGTGATTTGATAGGTTTGAGCATCAGATGTAGATGTTAGAAGTTCTAAAGTTCTTTAGGCTTGAATTGATGTGCAATACATTTTTTAGCATTGTTTGATGTGGTTTTTGGCCTCGAGTAGGTCCGTTATGTGTTTGGAACTAGTTGGTATACTCGGACGGGGTCCCGGGGACCCCAAGTCTCATTCGGATCGTTATCGGATCAATAGTTAGACTTGTGCAAATTTATGAAGTTCTAGCCTTCTGGTGTCATCGCACCTGCGGAGGGATTGGCCGCAGGTGCGGACTTGCAAAAGAGAGCAATTTGTCGCAGGAGTGAAGCTGGCATTGGCCCAGCTGGGATCGCAGGTGCGAAGTGATTACCGCATCTGCGCGTCCGCAGTTGCGGAGGTGTAATCGCAGATGCGGACGAGGATGGCCTGGGCCATTTTCATGCCTCGAACTCGGGGAACGCGACCACCGCTCAACTGAGTGAACCCAGTCAAGCAAGCTTGTTAGATACTTTCTACCCAAACTCAATTATTAATACAGAGAATAAATATTTTCGTTAGTTATACGATAAGGAGACCAAGTATACAAGACCAACTCATTACCATTAGATACTTCATTTTAAATTCCTCAAAATATTACATTGCACATCAATAGTTAAGAAGTGGAACATGTGATACATTTACAACATCATTAGCTTGACCTTTCCAATACCAACGTACAACCACACCAAGTCTACGGAGCCTCTAACGGGTACAGAAGAGTACAAGGATGATGCCGGCAATACGGCCCCAGCTATACCTCGAAACACAATACATAAGAAAACAAAAGATACATGACCCCGATATGAAATGGGGCTCACCAAGTAGCTGAAAGGAGGATATACTGCTGTCACTGATCGATGCGGTCTGCTATGGGACCACCTGCATCCACTAAAAGATGCAGCGCCCCCGGCAAAAGGGACGTGAGTACATGTGGAATAGTACTCGTATAGACAGAATAACATTTGAAAATAGGGTAACTCAAATAAGAGGCATTCAAAGTACAAAAAATAGACTACGAAACATCTCATGGAATCAAATATCAAGCCTTATTTTACTTGCATCATTCTAAACTTCTTTTAGGATCAATTTGCCATATGAACCATCCGTGGAATACATAATATAATGTAATTGAAACAACATGTAGAAACAAGGCCAACGAAAGTGGCACCTATTGTCTGCATTAATAATGCGTCTCACTAGACCGTCCATATCCCTCTCTTATTTTACGCCTATACATTTCATAGACCGTCTTTAATGTTCAAATATCATATTCTGCACCTATGCATTTCATAGACCGTCCATAGTGTTTATTCATACCGTACACCTATACATTTCATACAAATACACCTATGCGTTTCAAAGACCGTCCATAGGATTCCATATACAATGCACCTATGTGTTTCATAGACCGTCCACAGGATTTCATATCACAAGATACCTATACGTTTCATAGACCGTCCATAGGATTCATAACGCAATATACCTATGCGTTTCATTGACCTTTCATAGGTTTCCATAAACAATGTACCTATGCGTTTCATAGACTGTCCATAGGATTCATAACACAATCTACCTATGCGTTTCATAGACCGTCCATAGGGTTCATAACTCAATATACATATAAGTTTCATAGACCGTCCATAGGGTTCATAACACAGTATACCTATGCATTTCATAGACCGTCCATTGGTTTCCATAACACATCACTATGCACATAATCATATATAAACTCAAGGGACATGACTAACGCTACTTTTAAGGTTGTAAGTTCCCGGATCATTAGATCACGTCACGTTCATGCTCATCATGGAGAAACATAGTTCTTTACATTAACACATGCATGGCAAATCACTAAGTATATTTCAATGGTACATGGACCCAATTTCTTTTCTTATGGTTCATCATCATTAAGCATAAGACGTCTCTTTTACACCTCATTATATACCTCTTTGTCATCTTGGATCACTAGCTAAGTTCATGATTCTCGTTTTGGCAATGGCCACAGTTCATGTTCATACTACCACTTACTTGTACTAGTCATTGTTGATCATAGGACACTAATGACATTATTATATAAAGGACTTTCAGCTCATTTCAAAGTTTTTTACGCATCTTTTCATTTTATTGGCACTAGTGGCGACAAATGTAATATCATTCTTGGCACCTTAGCCGTATTTCATATTTCATTTTCACCCCTTTCACTTTCACACATCATCATAGTTTATCAAGAAGAAAGCATCTCTAAATCATGACTTTTAGTTCACATATGAGCAAATAAGAAATCTTAGGCACATTGAGCTTTATTCACAACTTGGCATGATAGCCAGCAATTGAGACGTAATTGAATTCATAATATTTCAACACATGGTCACATTTAAATACAATCTCGAAGGATAACACAACGGGATAAGGGCATTCAGAACACATTTTGAACATATATTTTTCGGCACAGAAGTTTTTCGAAATAATCAAGATTATAAAGAACAACTCGGAACATGAGATATATGAGCTTGAGCCAATCAAAATTACAACTTACAAAGACATCATGGATTCGATTCTACAAGAGGAGTTTAGCCAACATACCTTGCTTCGAGCCTTTTAATTTGCTACATTGTTCCAGAAATCTTAGCCACTTCGATCTATTTAGAGATATAGCAAAATTTAACACAAATTAGGAAGGAGTTCATAGTTCCATCTCACTTGAGCATTTTATCAATCACTAGGTGTGCAAATTACGCTACAAGGTTCATCCCCAAGATTTCCTTCACTCCACAACAAATTCAACACCAATACCACCCAAGATTGTTCAACAACTTCCCCACAATCCCTACTAGCTCATGCATATGATGATTAACAATTCCCATACCCAAAATCACACTCCCAAATTACCCATCTCATACCCAAACTCGAAATTGAAGACTAGGGTTTGAATCTTACCTCTTCGATGAAGATCTTATGGTTGGCTTCCTTGATTCGTGAATATTGGGTCAAGAATGAATTATTAGAATGTTAGATTTCCTCCTTCTCTCTCTAAAATGCTCTTACTTCTCTCTAAAATCATCAGATGGTTGCCCAAATATAAGCCCCAAAGACTATTTATCAAAATTGGGTCGGGTTATAAAAATCAAAAAATGGCCCCTCCGAACTCAGGTCTGCGGTCGCAGAATGGACACATAACAGGTATGCGGTCCGCAAAATGGACCGCAAAATAGATGCCCAAAACTGGGCTGCACTGGTCAGATCTGCGACCATTCTGCGGTCGGCATACCACTTATGCGCTTGCAGAATGAATTATGCGACCGCAGAATGTGCGCAAAATAACTTTCAATATTAAACACTTGATGCTCAACTATGCGATGGTTATGCGGCCCCCAAACCATTTCTGCAGTTGCAAACTTGGCCACAGAATCGCCTTCTCTTGCAAAAACATTCCATCAACTCTCAGTGCATTCTTCAACCCAAAAAGTCTGTACCGCGGCTCGCTAGCACGCCGCGAAGAATTTCTATACTCCTCAAATACGTAAGCCTACCTTGGCACCTCAAAACCTTAAATTCCTTTACGAAATTTTTCTGGGCCTTACATTCTCTACCAGTTAGGATCATTCGTCCTAGAATGAGTGTCAAAATCCGTCATTAGAATTCAATGTGACTTAGCTGCTACAACACACACCGGTAGTTCCAAATTTTTACTAACTCCCTAAATTCCCAAAAATGTTGCCAAAGTCTCCCCTGTAGGGCCTCTACCTGTCAGAGAATCCCAAAAACCAATCCTAACAACATATAGATAACACCACATTGTACCACAGACATGAAAACAACACCAACCATGACATCCTAGGCATTATATTATCAGTTGGAGCATTTCCATACACTGTACAAGTTTGGACGTCACTCGTAGAAAGTAAACTTCTAGCATTCTTTTAACACAACAATTCTATGATGAGGTTGACTTTCTTCATAAATTAGTGAACGAGTTATGGCCCCTATCAACTTTGCCACACCAACTTTGGACCATCCATGGGCAACTTTCATCTCCCGTCACACGACACACCACACAGTGGAACAATAACCCAATACACGATAATCACGGCCTTCATTTGCCCTATACTCCTCAAAATACATCCATGTAGCCACTCCATGACCCAGTCATGATTCGACAAAATAGAGTACGTCATTGTAGGAATCTCACAACTTTTTTTGCTCTTCCTGAATCTCTACTTTTAAGAGATAATACGAAACATGATCTTCAAATTTCTAGCATCAACCTTTAGCCTCATGCGACATTCGTGCAATATTCTAGACACGTCTGTTCACACTTGGATATTGAAATATGACAAGCAAATCGCGTTTTCTTTTATATGAAAGCTTATTCACATACTACTATAGAGTGACTAAGGGCATACACATTCACCCACATCTTTCTCTTATATAAACACCCCCTTTAGACATCCTTTCTAATCACTTAAGTCGCGTTATAACCTTGGGTGAACACCTCCAATCGCCCATCTACCAAAACCTATTGCCATCGCACATCATCATTAGCGTATGATTTAAACTTACTGTGGTTGGAGGTCCAAACATATAAGGAAGTACCATCCCATGATCAAGCATACATGGCATGAAACTCTATGGTCACACACATTCACACACATCATGAAACAAGAGAAAAAAGGGTTGAGGGGCTTACTTGTTGTCCCTTGGTTGTTGGGGCAGTGCCTTAACTGATGACCCTTGACTCCGCACTCGAAACATTCATCAGTGCCTTGCCGGCACACCCCCAAATGACGCCTCCTACACTTGGGACATGGCGCCTCTGTTGCAGCTGATAGTCCCCGCTTGACTGGACCTGCTGATTAGATGTGGTTACTATGGCCCCACCACTGCTTATCAGGCTATGATGGTATTGCTCTAGCCGAAGGCTAAACAACTAACTGTGTGGGTCCGGATGACACTCTCCTATGCAATGCCTTTCCACCAGTACCCCCACTGTAGGAGCCACTAAGATTACCCGCGGATCGGATCTTTTTGTTATTATCTTGCTCCTTTTTTCTTTTTAACTTTTGATCCTCCGTAGCTTGAGCGAATGCCACCATTTTCCCATAATTCATATCATAATTCAAGGCAGCCGTAGCAGCCTCATTAATAACTAAGGGGCTAATGGCTTGCACAAAACGACGCACTCTAGCCTCCATAGTGGGCAACATGTAAATAGCATACTTAAACAGGTATGTGAACCTCATATGATACTCCCACACGCTCAGGATACCTTTCTTCAGGCTCTCAAACTCAGCGATACGGGCCGCCTTAGTCTCGGCAAGCAACAAATGATCTATGAAGCATCGGTAAACTCATCCACCTCGCCGGAAGACTTCCCTCCTCATGGGACTCCTCCCATAGCTCAAACCAAGAATATGCCACCTCTTTCAGGTGGTAGGAGGCCAACTCCACTGCCTCCATCTCAGTAGCATGCATAACTCGGAGATTCTTGTGCATCTCATCAATGAAGTCTTGGGGGTCCTCCTAGGGGTTAGTACCCATGAACACCGGAGGATCTAACTGAAGAAACCTGTTCACTTTGGAACTAGTGGAATCCCCCTGCAGACTAGACAAAGTAGGTGCAACATTCAAACTCTAGGCTTGGGAACCTACTATCTGAGCCAACATTTGTATGGCTCCCCTAAGATCCCCATCAGAAACACCGGAATCGGAAGCTGGAGGTGGAGTTGGAATATCTATTGGAGGGACCGTTGCACCCTCGGTAGGTGTAGGGACAGGTGTGGTCTGATCAGTTGTAGTAGAATCAGACAGTGTAGTAATTGGGGGAATATTCTCACCCCTCGGGTGCTCACCCACATCATCAAATATAGAATCAACTGCCACTCCTAGGGTGATGATTAGAGGAAGCAAGGTTGTGTCCCCATTAATGAAGTGTAATGCTATCGATGTCAACATGATATATTTCTAACGGATTATTCTCTTTGATATGCAATTGATGTCTAAGTGACTACCCAATATTTTCCAATAGTTAGGTAGTATTTCCTCTTTATGATTTTTCCAAATATAAAAGAGTTGTGATTAAGAACAATCAATTTATGCCAAATAAAAACTCACTTATTCCTAAGCGATTTTATTAAAAAAGGTTTAAAGCCTTGAGTCTTTGATATTTACTTCTACCAAATTCTACCCCACTTTCCCAAGCAAAGATAGAATTTAATGGCGCTTGTTAATGTTTGCAACTACCAACAATAATTGAAGAATGAGAAGTAAATAAATATCAATCAACCGTTAAATATATATTCAATGTTGAACACCTAATAACATCACACCCATTTAGGGTTCACAACCTTAGTGTTTAAAATTAGCTACTCATACTAAAATCTGAAATCAAAAGAATATTAATTGTCATAAAGCTTACAAAGTCAAAGATTCTTGACCCAAAACCTTCCAAAAGAAAGGAATATTCAAGCCTTGTACTTTAGCTCCAAAGTCTGACAAGATAGCACCCACAAAACCCTAATAGACCTATTTATAGAGGCCCAAAAATCGAGGCAAATATTCGAACTAATCTGCCCTGAAGTCAAAAATGCGACCGCATTTCTGTCGCATAACAGAAATGTGGTCCGCAATTTTGACACGTCTGTCAAAGATTGTAACCCTAGTTTCGCCTTCACCGCATTCATGATTTGCGGTTTGCATTGTAGAAATGCGACCGTATCTTGCATCGCTTTTTCTTCCTTCAGTAGACTTCATGCTTTGTTTGTGGTTGCTTCTGCGGCTCGCAAACACGTTATGCGATCATAGAACAGACCGCATTACTAACTTTGAACTTCGCCCAGGATTCTGTTTTGGTCTGCGATCTCTGTGTGCAATATGCGGCTCGCAGACAAGTTATGCGATCACATATGTGACCGCATTCTTGACGTGAAATTTTACCCAGAAGTCTATCTTGATCTGCGATCTTGATGTGAAGTATGCGGCTCGCATGTGGTATTTGCAATAGCATATCCACCTCTGCGATGTTTTTCTGCTCTTTTCTTGACTTTATGTGGCTTTTGAACTCTTTTCCATGCTCTTAGGTTCTTTCACCTCATACACTGCAAAAGCACTAAAATTACATAAGTACCTAGGGAAATTGCATGTAAAACAAGTTAAAATCTAAGCAGCTAGTATCAAAATGTGCCAAAATTCTCCGGCACATCAACACCCCCAACTTAAACTCTTGCTTGTCCTCAAGCAACTAAGATGACACTATCCTATTCTAGACTCTATTTACAAGACATGAAACAATAGTGACCATGGACAGTGTTTGTTGTTAATGTTTCAAGCATGCATCTTCGAATGCTTTAACCTTCCTGAATCATCAATATACTCAAGGAAAACTAATCAACTTGTGAACTTTGAGCCTCAGACACCGTGACTAAATGCTACCCTCAGCTGAGTGCATTTATGTTTTACTCAAAAACTCAACTTCTGTTCAACTTCGCAGTTCATGTGCCCTCACTAGAAAGAAAGTCCCAAAATCACAATATTTATAATGACAACACAAAGGGACTAATTCACAAATGCACTCACTCTCAGAAAAGAATTTCAAGTGTTACCACATACCATACCATAGGCTTGCTGATGTTTAGTGTAAAGTATATATATTTCTATGTATATCACCTCATATTTGGATTTTGTTTTGTGAAATTGGGATGTTAATTACTACGATTCATGTTAATTTAAAGTGTTTTTATTTGTAGGAATGAGCCGGGAGCAATTGGTGGCGAAATGAGCAAGAATTAAGACGAAACGGAGCAAAAACGGACAAGGGGGAAATTGGGCGCCACAGGCAGCGCCTGGCGCCACCTGTGGTGCTGAAGGCAGAAGACTAAGGGAACTCACTGGACACAGCACCCTGGTGGGCGCCTGGCGCTAACCAGGGCGCCGATGACGCGGACCTCACCTATTTTGCCGAGGACTCTGCTATTTTCGTCCCTACCCCTTCCCAACACCTATATAAACAAGTCTAAATCTATGTGGATGGGAGAGACGTGATTTTGGGAGCATAAACACAACACAGAATCAAGTGGAAGCATCAATTCTCAGCTTCTTCATCTTTTCTAGTATTTTACAATTTATTCAAGAACTTAATTTTGATTTGATTAGATCATGAGTGGCTAATCACCCCTTGTTCTGGGGTTGTGATTAGCCATGAATATTGTTGTTTGATATTAACGATAACTTGATTATAATTCACTAATATATGGTTGTTTCTTCAATTCTATGTTTAATTGCTTAATTGTTTGGCCAGCAATTAGGTTCTATCAACTATCTATGTTATGTTTGAGAAAACCATGTTTAGATTAGAGAAGAGTTGAAGAGGGCATGTTCTTAACCTTTAAGGGGTGGATTCGTGGTTAGGATAGGAATATATCTAATCATCGTGCTTAATTAAATATCGTGTTTTTATTGCGTTCTTAGTAGGTTGATTCCATAGGAATATAGGCGTTGATCTGTTGAGAATAGGCGAGTAGTACTTCGAAAGAAGGCTATGAGAATACTTATCGATTAATTAGCAACCATGAGTGAATTATATGAAAAGGAGAGTTAATTAGAACACAATAAGATTGGTGAATTAATCACAACCCTGAAATTTTTGTCTCTATTGATTAAACAACAATTAATTAGTTCTTCGATAATATAGTTATAAATTAGAGTTGTAGTTTAGCATAATCAATTTATTGAACTTGAATTTTTCTTGATTGAATAGAAACATTTAGTGTGTTAGTAAGTAGTTGAATTAAGTCCCTGTGGGTACGATATCTGGACTCAAAATCCTATATTACTTGTCGACCACGTATACTTGTGTGTGCGTTAGGGACCAACAATTTTTTGGCGCCGTTGCCGGTGACTTAAAAGCTGCTACTTTACCGACTTAAGCTTATATTTGTTATTTGTTCAAGATTTACTTATTCGGCTTACTTTGTTTGTGTTGACACAGGCTCTTCTCTTGAATGCGGAGGAGTAGAAGCGCAAACAATCTTCTTCCTTTCGATCCGGAAATTGAACGAACATTACATAGATTAAGGAGAGAGGTAGAAGCCAGAACTAAAATTGAAGGAGAGTTGGACATAGTAGTTCAACCACAGCCAATAGAGATGGCGGGTAATGCTGAACGGGCGGTGATAGAAGCTGTAAAGCCCAATCTTGCTAACATGACTCAGGCAATTGTGAAACCTAAGATCACGAGGAACTTTGAACTTAAACAATATATGGTGCAGCTGATTCAATCTACAGGGCAGTATGTGGGACTGTCTCATGAAGATCCGCAGAAACATATTCAAAATTTCTTGGAAATCACGAATACCTACAATTATCCAAACGTTTCCAAGGATTATGTAAGGTTGACACTGTTCCCCTTTTCACTGTTTGGGGAAGCAAAGGAATGGCTGCAAAAAGAGCCTGCAAATTCAATCTACACGTGGGACGATCTAGCCTGGAAATTCCTAATCAAATTCTTTCCTATCACAAAGACAAAGTCACTGGGAAGCCAAATTCTGGGGTTCGAACAACGTGATGGAGAAACTCTTCGTCAAGCATGGGAAAGATACAAGAAGCTGCTTAGAGATTGTCCACATCATTGCCAGACGGATGAGGTTTTGGGACATATTATCCTAACGTTTCATGGGGTGGAAATCAACAGAATCAGAATCATATTAGACCGTAAGGAAATTTTAATCAACCGCAAAGGCAACCTCAACAGGTAGAAGATAATACAAATAATTTGTTGAAGCAGCTGGTGCAAGACAACAAACAGTTCAGGACAGAATACCAAACCCTCACCACAACAGTGAGGAATCTGGAGCGTCAATTGGGACAGCTTGCCGGGGCTCAAAATATTCAACCAGCTGGAGCTCTACCTAGTGACACTGAAGAGAATCCTAGGGCGGCCCTTAATGCTGTATCGTTGAGGAACGGGAGACAACTGGAAGAAGTTGAATCTAAAAAGAGGAAACAGGTGACGTATAATGAGAAGCCAACCACCATAGAGTCAACAGCAGAAAAAGCCAAAGAACCAGAGAAGCCGGCTGGAGAGGCAGTGGCTGAGCGACCCCCACCATTGGTTGCAAGGCCACCATCTCCTTTCCCACAAAGATTACAAAAACTAAGGGATAATGATGCATATAAAAAGTTCCTTGATATCTTGAAGCAGGTACAAATTAACATTCCGTTGGTTGATATATTACAAGAAGTGCCTAAATATGCAAAGTACATCAAGGATATTGTGGCTAATAAAAGGAGGCTGACCGAGTTTGAGACTGTGGCACTCACTGAGGAGTGTAGTTCCAGAATTCAAGGTAAGCTGCCTCATAAATTAAAGGATCCAGGTAGCTTCACCATCCAAATCTCTATTGGGAAACATGCTGTTAGACGAGCTCTATGTGATCTTGGAGCAAGCATAAACTTGATGCCGCTATCAGTGTTCAAACAGTTGGGGTTGGGTGATCCACGCCCAACAACAATTATATTACAGTTGGCTGATCGCTCCCTAGCTCATCCTGAAGGAGTAATTGAAGATGTACTGGTCCAAGTCGGTTCGTTAATATTTCATGCTGACTTTATCATCCTGGATTACGAGCTTGATCAGGACGTCCCATTTATTTTAGGGCGTCCATTCTTAGCCACGGGCCGAGCGATTATTAATGTTTGCGAAGGAAAAATGACAATGAGAGTAGGTGACCAAGACGAGGTGTTCAAGGTTTATAAAGCACTCAGGTTGCCAACCCATTATGAGGAATTATCAATGATCTCTATGGTGGAGAGCGCTTCCACATCATTAGTGCCTTACATGAGCCCGGTTGATCCTATTGAACGAGCATTGATTGGGGATATGGAATTTACTGAAGACGATATGATGGGAGAAATTGAGCACGTACTGGACATGTCTTGCAGTTATATTCAGGGGTTCAAAAAATTTGAAAAATTTGAGAGGCCTGTCACTCTGACCCTTCCCAGGCCATCTATTGAGGAAGCTCCGAGGCTAGAACTCAAGCCACTTCCAGCGCATCTGCGCTATGCTTATTTGGGAAATTCTGAGACGCTGCCAGTAATTATTTCATCCAGCTTGACCAGCACTCAAGAAGAGAAATTGCTTAGAGTCCTTCGAGAGTATAAAAAGGCAATTGGGTGGACTATAGCAGACATCAAGGGGATTAGTCCATCATTTTGCATGCATAAAATTTTTCTAGAGGATGGACACCGCCCCAGTGTGGAGTAGCAAAGGAGATTAAATCCTATAATGAAAGAAGTGGTGAAGAAGGAAGTAATAAAGTTGCTCAATGCAGGTATCATTTTTCCCATTTCTGACAGTAATTGGGTTAGCCCAGTTCAGTGTGTGCCTAAAAAGGGAGGAATGACTGTAGAAGAGAACGAGAAGAATGAGCTAATCCCTACTCGAACTATTATGGGATGGAGAGTATGCATTGATTATAGAAAGCTCAACAAGGCGACTTGCAAAGACCACTTCCCACTTCCATTCATTGACCAAATGCTAGACAGGTTAGCAGGGCATGAATACTACTGCTTCCTTGATGGCTACTTGGGATACAACCAAATTGTCATATGCCCAGAGGATCAAGAGAAGACCACTTTTACTTGCCCTTATGGCACTTTCGCCTTTAAGCGAATGTCGTTTGGATTATGCAATGCACCAGCAACTTTCCAGAGATGTATGATGGCTATTTTCACGGACATGGTGAAAAAATTCGTGGAAGTATTTATGGACGATTTTTCAGTTTTTGGGTCTTCCTATGATGACTGCTTGAAGAATTTAAGCAAGGTGCTAGCCCGCTGCGAAGAAACAAATCTGGTGCTAAATTGGGAAAAGTGCCATTTTATGGTGCAAGAAGGCATTGTTTTGGGTCACAAATTATCCAGGACCGGCATTGAAGTGGATAAAGCTAAGGTGGAGGCGATTGAAAAATTACCTCCACCTATTTCAGTGAAGGGTGTCCGGAGTTTCTTGGGACACGCAGGTTTCTATAGGCGCTTTATTAAAGATTTCTCTAAAATTGCCACTCCTTTGTGCAGGTTGCTCGAAAAGGATGTATCTTTCAACTTTGATGATTCTTGCCTCAAGGCCTTTGAAGAGCTTAAAAAGAAGTTGGTGACTGCTCCCATTATTGTAGCACCGGATTGGTCACTACCATTCGAACTCATGTGTGATGCAAGTGATCTGGCTATTGGGGCAGTGCTGGGCCAGAGGAAGGACAAGGTGTTCTACTCCATCTACTATGCAAGTAAAACTCTCGACGATGCACAACAAAACTACACCACCACAGAAAAGGAGCTGTTAGCAGTAGTATGGGCTTTCGAGAAATTCCGAGCATACTTGGTGGGAACAAAAGTCATAGTCCACACCGATCATGCAGCGATCAGGTACCTATTAACGAAAAAAGAATCTAAAGCCAGATTAATGCGCTGGGTTTCATTGTTGTAGGCTTGATGTGGAAATACGAGATTGGAAGGGGACAGAAAATCAAGTAGCTGATCATATATCCCGGTTGGAAAATCATGATCACGTAGAGGAAGATGGCCAGATTAAAGAAGTATTCCCCGATGAGAACCTTTTTGCTATAACTCATGATTCTTCCCCATGGTACGCTGACTATGTGAATTATCTGGTGAGCAGCATACTTCCTCTTGAAATCAAAACTGAAGCTTGAAAAAGGTTCTTGCATGATGTGAACTTCTACTACTGGGATGAGCCTTACTTATTCAAGCAGTGTGCTGATCAGTTGATGAGGAGATGTATTCCTGAAGAAGAAGTGGAGTCAGTATTGCATAATTGTCACGCATCACCTTATGGAGGCCATCATGGAGGAGACAGAACAGCGGCAAAGGTGCTACAGTCCGGTCTCTTTTGGCCAACTTTGTTCAAGGATGCTCATGCATTTGTTAAAAAGTGTGACCAATGCCATAGGACGGGCACAATCACACGGAAACAGGAGATGCCTCTAAACAACATTTTAGAAGTTGAGCTTTTTGATGTTTGGGGGATAGATTTTATGGGGCCGTTTCCACCTTCCAGAGGGAACAAATATATTCTGCTGGCCATTGATTACGTGTCGAAATGGGTGGAGGCAATTTCTTTGCCTACAAATGATGCAATGGTGGTAGTTGCGTTCGTGAAAAAGAACACCTTCTCCAGATTTGGGACTCCACAGGCTTTAATCAGCGATGAAGGAACTCATTTTTGCAATTGGCTATTGAATAACCTTCTAGCCAAATATGGGGTTCGCCACAAAGTTGCTACAGTGTATCACCCACAGACAAGCGGCCAAGCTAAGGTGTCAAATAGGGAGATCAAGCAAATCTTAGAAAAGACGGTGAGTGTAAACAGGAAAGATTAGGCTTCAAAGTTGGATGATGCTCTTTGGGCATATAGGACAGCATACAAAGTACCAATTGGAACGTCCCCCTATAAGCTGGTTTATGGAAAAGCATGCCACTTGCCGGTTGAACTGGAGCACAAAGCATACTGGGCAATTAAAAAGCTGAATATGGACTTTGAGGTAGTGGGTGAGAAAAGGCTTATGCAGTTGAATGAGTTGGATGAGTTCAGGCTGCATTCTTATGAAAATGCCAAGTTATATAAAGAGAAGACAAAAAGATGGCATGACAAGCATATCAAGCCACGCCATTTGAACCAGGCCAACAAGTATTATTATTCAACTCAAGATTACGATTATTTCCTGGGAAGCTTAAATCAAGATGGTCAGGTCCGTTTGAAGTGGTGAGGGTCACTCCGTATGGTGCGATCGAGCTGCGTGCTTTGAATAGTGAGCGAAAATTTTTGGTGAATGGTCAGAGAGTTAAGCATTACTGTGGAGGTTTGATTAACCGTGAGAAAACCAAGGTTGTGCTCGCCACTGAGTAAGCGAGAATGTCAGTCGTGCTGCGACATTAAATCAGGCGCTTGTTGGGAGGCAACCCAATTTTTATCGCTTTCTTAGTTTAACTTCTTGATTTGTTTTTTAAGACTAGACAGGGTAGTACAATTGATGTATAGGTGTAGAAATATTAGATGTAATGGTGTGGGACATGTAAATTGCATAAGAGTCGGGGGGATTATGATGATTGAAAAAAAAAAAGGGGATTTTCGGAAAACAGTGCCCAGACCAGCGCCCAGCGCTGCCTAGGGCACCGCAGGGACTAAGTCCAAGACCCCCAGCGCCAAGGAGGGCGCTAGGCGCCAGCCTGGGGGGTCAGGTAAGTTTTAGTTTTTTTTAGTTATTTTGTATTTTAAAAAAAATGCATACCCACTTAACCCAACCCACTTACCCATTTACACTAATATTAACACCCATTTTCTTTCCCAAACCCACCCACATACACACACATAACACACGCCTCTTCTTTTCAACCTCTGCCCACGTTTCTTCTTCTGTTCCTTCACCAAAATTTTTCAAAATTTTTTTTGCTTCATTCACTGTCTCCATCTCCAGGTATGTGTTTATTCTTTCTTCTTCTTCTTCTCTTCGCTTTTCTTCATGTATTTTCATTAGTATGTGTACACATTCGCAACCCCAAATCCCCCATGTCTTCTAGTTCTCCCACCTTCATGTAATTTCATTGACGCTTTTATGGTAGTGTGTTGTTTGGTGGAAACTTGTATGTTTCATGTGTGTCGGAGTAGTAAACTAGAATTTCCTCTACTTCATTGAAAATTGGGAGGGCCATTATGTTCCACCATTGTTGAAATTGAAGAACACATTACACGCTCACATTCTGTTTGTGTAAATGCCTGAATGAATTGTGCACCGGTGAAGTCTGATTAGCCGAAGACACTTGTGTATGCGTTTGAGCTATGTGTGGGGTATCTCGGGAGACTTTTACAAGTAGGGAGTTAGGACTTTGGTGACGAACATGTTCTTACGCCATTACTTTTGTATATGTATGTTGTACAATTGTTTGAGATAGCTTAATGTAGTATAATTTTGAATGTATAGAAGATGCCGAGCTTTTACCTTTCGTTGCCCATATTGACTATTCACGTTGCCATGATCACTATTCATTTTGTCACATGGGAAAGTCTTGAGTACCCATAGTTTTTGTGTTGCAACACTTGTACTTATGCTTCGGTTTTAAGTGTGGGGTAAATTGACGACTTGCATGCCTACGGCATATGTCTTGCACTTTGCTCACATTCATGTTTACTCGTGTTGCAGGATACCATGGACCGTGACAACATTAGTAAAGGGAAAAGCACTGGAAAATCCTCTGCTACCTCGCCGGTTCCCAAAAGGCGCAAACAGGGAGAGAGCTCCTCTAGGCAATCCAAAGGGAAGCAAGTAGATGAGGGGTCTCAGTGAGTACCATCAAGGCCTCGGCCTCGCTTAGAGTTGTTCAATGATGCTGCTGCTGCTTGGCATCGGAACTTTGTGCCAACGGGACGATATGTTTCAGAGATGGGTATTAACACCACTGCCTTAGAAAGGCGATTCCTAGATGTGCTTGCCAGACTGCGAGCTTTACGGATGGAAAAATTTTTTGAATGCCCGAGGCCGGCAAACCTGAGTATGGTCCGTGAACTTTATGCAAATTGGAACTATCACAACTCGACCGCCCATGTCCGAGGGACAAATGTGCCAATTGGTAGACAAGCTTTGTGCAACTATTTAGGGGTTGAGAATACCGACCCACGGAGACTACAGCGCCTCGTTCAAAGTCCTAAATACGAGCTGATACGTCACACGTTATGTGGCGTCGATTCGAATGCAAAGTGACTGAGAAAGCAAGGAAACATCCACCTCTCCATGGTGCGTGCAGATTTCAACAACACTGCCAAGGTATGGCAGAACTTTGTGCAGGCCAGATTAATGCCTGCAGAGCACAGTAGTGACTGCACTCGTGCCAGAGTGTGTCTTATCTTCTCTCTTATGACCGGCCGACCCATTAACGTCACAGAGATCATGCTCAGCGAGATGGCCCGCACCAGGCTCGGGCGGCAGATTCGGCAGTTGTTCTTCGGAAATCTTTTAATGCAGTATATGCGATTTTTGGGAATACCCGAGTACCCCGGGCACGATGAGGTTGTGGAGGCACCGACAGGGCTCATGGACATCACCTTAGTTATGGAGACATCTTCCAAACTCACCCCAGCTGCTCGACTGGGGCGTGAAGAGAATTTTAGCAGGTACATATATAACGCTTTAAATTTGATCATGAGCAGGACTGGCGTTACCGATGAGGAGCGCATGCACTTGAGAGATGACTTATCCAGCGCATCCAAGGAGATGTTGGGGATTGCACCCGGCAGCCCTGTTCATCCATCAGAGGACGCTAACACGGTTCAGGGCTCGGATACAGAGGGTGATAATTGCGATGATGCTACCGGACCGATGGCTATGGTGCCCTTTGAATCAAATTCTGAGGAAACCGGCACGGATTGATAGGGAGTTTCTTCTCACCCTACTTTATTTTACATGTTTCCATGCATCGAGGGCTATGCATTGTTTAAGTGTGGGGTGGGCAAACTACCTGTGTTTTGTGTTTTGTGTTTTGTGAATGTATATTATGTATGAATTAGCTTTAATTTCTTTTATTTTATTTTATTTTATTTTGGTTCTTTTAATAGTTGTATTGTTTTAATTTTTAGTGTATAAACTGACAATTTTTGGGAAAAAAAAAGAGTTCGGATTTTTCCCGACGATGGATCTTTTTCTTAAGGGATAAATTTTGATTAAAAACAACAAAAAGATTTTTAATTTTTAGGATAGTTATGTAATATTTCTTGGTTTTTCTTAAGGCACCGGTTCTTTTCCAAGGATGTAGCTCGAACCGGGCAATTTAATTTCGTTGTAGGAATAGTTTAGGAGGAAACTGAGTATTTTGAGATTACTTATTGATATGGTTGATGCTGGCACAATAGGCTATGACACACATTCTGTTTTCCCGCTTCGTTGAAGTAAATTGTTAAGCCTAAGTAAAAAGTAAACCACCTATTTTGTGACACCTCTTCTAAGTTGTTTGACTTGTATGCCATATAGTGTAAGATTTCTTAATTTTCTCAATTATGTGTGCTTGCTTGACTTGAGATTTGAACAGAACCGTCGTGATTGAGTCATGTGCAATGTGTGAGTAAGGTTTTGCGATTCTCTGTGCTATCCTGTGTAGTCTAGAACTTGCCCCATGTGTTAATTGAAGCGAAATTGTAAGTTGGACTAATCTAGGAGATGATATAGGCATTTTCTTGTTTGATTATAGATGTGCTTGTCACATCAAAATAAAATTATCTGTTGCTAGCCCCTTTGAGCCTATAGGCCTTTTCTTTGGTACCCACATTACAAGCCATTCCCTTGTTTTGTTCTTGAATTAATCCTGTTTGAACCTTTACCTCCTTAGGCACTTAGTCGCTAAAAGAAGTAACGGCAGAGATTGGGGATTTTCTTGCTTTTGAGTGGAACCATGGAAGGACCTGTTGGTGCACTAAAATTGAAAATTAAGAGTCACTAGCTGATGAGTTAATGTATGGAGGGTGAAAAAGAAAAAAAATGAAAAGAAAAATAAAGAAAAATTAGAAGAAAAAAATGATAGTGAAAAATACATAGAAAACACCTCCTATTGAATTGTGCTAGTGGAATGATAGAAGTGCTTAATTGAAAGAGGAGAGCTACGTATATGAGACAAGTGAATCGATTGAAAAGAAAAGGTGCTCGAGTTGTGATTGTAGTGTATTAAGTGCTTAGGAGGACTAGTCAATATTCCTAAATATATCCTACCCGTCCCTTAGCCTACATTACAACCCTAAAAGTCCTAATTGATCCTAGATTTGAATAGCTTAAATTACTACCATGGGAAGCATATGAATTCTTTTTGAGAGTGAGTGAATTTTGTTCAAAAAACGAGCAAGGATTAAGCCGAAACGGAGCAAAAACGGACAAGGGAGAAATTGGGCGCCACAGGCAGCGCCTGGCGCCACCTGTGGCGCTGAAGGCAGAAACTTCAGAGACTTCACTGGACACAGTGCCCTGGTGGGCGCCTGGCGCCACCCAGGGCGCCGATGACGCGGACTTCGCCTATTTTGCCTAGGACTCTGCTATCTTCGTCCCTACACCTCCCCAACACCTATATAAACAAGTATAAACCTAATTGGAAGGGGGAGACGTGATTTTGGGAGCAAAAACATAACACTACATCAAGCGGAAGCATCAATTCTCAGTTTCTTCATCTTTTCTAGTATTTTTATAATTTATTCAAGAACTTATATTTTGTTTTGATTAGATCATGAGTGGCTAATCACCCCTTGTTCTGGGGTTGTGATTAGCCATGAATATTGTTGTTCGATATTAACGATCCTTGATTATAATTCATGAATATATGGTTGTTTCTTCAATTCTATGTTTAATTGCTTAATTGTTTGGCCAGCAGTTAGGTTCTATTAACTATCTATGCTATGTTTGGGAAAACCATGTTTAGATTAGAGAAGAGTTGAAGAGGGCATGTTCTTAACCTTTAAGGGGGGCGGATTCGTGGTTAGGATAGGAATATACTTAATCGCCATGCTTAATTAAATATCGTGTTTTTATTGCGTTCTTAATAGGTTGATTTCATAGGAATATAGGCGTTGATCTATTGAGAATAGGCGAGTAGTACTTCGGAAGAAGGCTATGAGAATACTTATCGATTAATTAGCAACCATGAGTGAGTTATATGAAGGGAAAGTTAATTAGAACACAATAAGATTGGTGAATTAATCACAACCCTGGAATGTTTGTCTCTATTGATTAAACAATAATTAATTAGTTATTCGATAATATAGTTATAACTTAGAGTTATAGTTTAGCATAATCAAATTATTGAACTTGAATTTTGCTTAATTGAATAGCAATATTATTGTGTTAGTAAGTAGTTGATTTAAGTCCCTGTGGGTACGATATCTGGACTCAAAATCCTATATTACTTGTTGACCAAGTGTATTTGCGTGTGCGTTAGGGAGCAACAACTACAGAAAAAGAAAGAAAGAAAGAGAAAGAGAGTACAGGAATTCAGACTTGGCCAATTTTTTTCTGAATGTGGGACCCAAAATTCACTTGGCAAAATATGAGAAGAGTCTCATACAAGTTATGTTGGCCATGTAATAATTGTACCTCGCACAAAATAAAATTTCTCATATAACAACTTATACTTGATATATTTTCCAAATTAGTAATATCACGATTTATTGTAAGGGATCGACTGCCTCATTATCTTTTAAGTTACATGACAGTATAAGTTTTTTTATACTATTATTATTACTCTCACCCCGTCTTATATTATTTGTCATGATAATTAGGATGGATTATGACTATTTTATCCTTATTCATGTCTTAATATTTAATCTTTCTTCTTTAGTATTTGAACAAGATTATATATAATTAAGGTGTTTATAGTCTTCAAGGATAATTATTACTATGGATAAAAAAAGAAGAAAGATAATCAATTTTATCTTGAACTTCTAAAGTAACAAATAATTTAAAATAATTTTAATTTTAATAACTACGACTAATAATATGAGAGGAGGGAGTATATAAAAGTTAAGCTCTTTATAAAAAAAAGAACCATGTTATCCTCATTAATTTAGTCAAAATTCAGGGAACAATCTCCTACCAATTCATTACATGTGGGCAAATCTGGATTGCCCAAAATATTGTATTTTCATTTGGCCATCACAATTAGGTGGCCGTACCTAGATTAAAATTTAATAAACGACAAATACTGGATGTTTTAAGCGCTAATGTTAAGGTATCAACTTTTACATCCCACCAAAATTAACTCTAATTTCCTATGTGCACAAGACTATTGATTGGCGTACTTTTAACCAAGTAATTGTCTAGTTTTCCAGGTTAATTATTTACGTGTTATGAACATTTACTTGTAGTTATTTTTAGGTAATTTAGTGATATAAAAAGATAATATCATTTGTATGTCCAGGGGTGAATTTAGACCATTTTTACGGTACATGTGAATTCAATATATATGATCTTTCCACCAAACTATGTATTTTATGTATATATTCAAGAAAATTGATCTAATATTATATATTGGGTCCCATGTTTTAAAAAGGTTAAATGGTGGACATGATTGAATGCTAAGTTATTTATCCAAAGAAAAATAGGTTGATACCCTTCTAGTACTTCTTTTTCTCGCTTTCTCAATGATGCACTTATGTTTTAGAAATCGTATATTCGCCGGTATGTACGTCTATAAGGTTATACATGTTAGGATATACTATTAACCATGTGGTTTGATTATAGGATTATGTTTTATTTATTGGAACAATTGCTTATTTATTTATTCAATTCAATGAAATCTTAATTCAAATAGATCATTTGTTCATATGTGTGCCCTTTACTTATATAGTAGACGATTTAGTGTATGGAGCTTTAGCTCATGCGCGGAAGATTAAATTGTCGGTTCTTATAAGTTATAAAGTTAATGTTCACAATCAAAGATGAAACTGGGCAAAGCATATTGATGATTGTAGCATAAGATTAAATTATAATCTATCTTGATTATGGGAATGGTTTAGTTCCGACTTCTTATGCTAGTACATTTTCGTGTATTGAACGGACCAAGTAGAGATAAGTGTTTTTATACTGAATATATAAAACTACATCTCTAGCTCATTGAATGTTCTTATACTCTTAATTGATATAATTATTATGATCAGTGTGCTTCGTTCATTATTTTGATTTATTAAAAGGTACGACTCAACTGCGAGTTAATGTATTCCTGGTAAATTGAATAATGACAAAGTGCATTTGTGAAGTAATAATTAGTTGATAGAATCCGTGTCTTGACCATTGAGATTGATGATACCCCTTTATGGATGCTTGAAAGTTTTCATGTGAAAACCCTGCAGGTGGATTTTGTATCCGTCACATGAAATAAGTTAAGCGAAAGTATAAAGGATTAAATTAGTCGATGAATTAAATTGTCAGTAATTTAATTTATCTGATTGGTATTTGTAATCTTAACACGGGGAGTTAAATAAGTTTTAATGAATGATTTCGAAATTAAACTGAGGAGTGCAATTACAATTTTCTAGTGGAATAAATTGTAATTTATTGTGGTAGGATTAATTCATTCATATTCCGAATTAATACCACAATAGGAAGCCTCGTTATTAAATCTGTGGTCCCTACTGTGCCTGAATATTTTAGAACGAGGAAATTAAATAAGAAAATAGTATCCTTAGTGGGTTAGGAGACTGCTACATATTTTGGTGCGTAGTAGACTCCTACACGTTTTTGGCTACACAGTTTTAGGAGGAATAAAACTCCAAAATAATTTTGGTCTTGTTTTCTACTAAAAGAAAATAGAGTTGGTTTTGGTTTGTTTTTTCTATTATAAGAAACGTACAAAAACCAAAAGCAAAAAAACTAAAAAAAAAAAAGATACAGAAAGGAACAAACGTTGAAAAAAAAAGAGTTTTTAGCTTCTGTTGAAGCCAAAAAGAAAAGAAACGAAAAACGTAAAACAGAAGCAAAACAAAAACAAAAGTGAGCTTCTGTTCTTGGCCGTTTTTGACAAAAAGGATACTATTTTTCTTAAATAAAATACTTGCCACTCAAGTATCACGTTCGGTAGAAATTCAGGATACACAGTAGAAGACCGTAGACCTGGATAGCGCAAATATTATTGAAGATTTGTGCGGTAACTTCAAGAGGTTAGTGTTTCTATCTCGTTAATGATTATGTTTATCTAGTTTACATGTAAGATTATATGGTCTTGGGTGATTGCTTCCGTTGCGTTTATGCCTATTTTCTATCAAGCTCGTTATGTGTTTGTTTAAGTCCTATGCCTTTGGACAAACCCGAACGGCTGTTAGATTATATGCCCTCGTGAGACATTATTGTCGGCAGCTACACCATGACTTCTCTACATGAGGCTGCTACAGAGGCAATGTGAGGCGCAGAGGAGTAATTATATAGCCAAGGCATATAGGCGACACTACTCGAGCTTTTGTCCTCCTTACTTGTACTTTTCCGTTGCGGCTTGTTTTTATTATTAATAAAATCTTATAATTTGCCAAAAAAAAAAAGAAAAGTAAGATCGAGCTATTAAAAAGTGACATTCATCACAAAGAATGTTGGCTATAATCTATTTGCTCATATTATATATTATATATTGCTATCCTACCCGTATTGAATCATTAAAAAATATACCATTTTTAAAGATTCTAACACGATACAACGATATTTTTAAAGAATACAAGCAACATGAAGTTTAACTGTACGAAGGCATTCACTAATGCAAAGAGAAAATAATATGAATAAAAGCAGTCGTAACCTGTACTTGCATGGCGTTAGTTGACACAATTATTGCCATTTGGGATAATCTCTGTAAAATTTAGATGAAAAACAAGTTATATACTATAATTTAAATTGCAGATTAATGTAAAAGCATTAAAGAAAGCACAACAAAATGTATCTTAAATTATTAGGTTTTGTTTCTTCATTTTCATTTCACTATCAATGTGTGTGTATATATATATATATATATATATATATATATATATATATATATATATATATATATATATATATTACGTACGTATATTAAACAAGTATATGTCTCTGTAATTGTTCTTAGCGAAATAATTTTCTAGCTAGTCTATAGTTTAACACATTGTGTAATACCAATTGTCACGGGGGCGATGTTTCACTTTGCCACCACTGTGCGGCAGTCAACTCGCAGCCAACTTCAGCCTACAACACATCTGTTTTGCACTTAGGTGTAACACACTTAGGACTGGATTACGGATTAAGCAAAGATGGAAAGCACACACAATGATTACGGAAAAAATCCAACCTTTTATTAATCTCTCAGATAATACAAAGGAATCACTAATTTGGAGGCCTACAAAACTGGCAATATTATTTTTGGCACTGAAATAGCTATTCTGCCCATAATAATATCAATATAAACAAGGCGGATGCTATCATAATCGTTAATCTTTCCATGTAAAAGAGAAAGAAAATCAGATGCATGTAGTACTGAGTATAAATTGGCAGAAATTAATAACTCAATTCATTTTGGGGAAGAAAAAAAACTTACTAGAAGTGCTTGACAGAGAAATATTATGAATATTTGCCTTAGCAAGTATATGCATGCAAGAAGAAGATTGATGAAAATTGATAGAAGAAATAGCTCAATATATAGAAAGTATAACTAAACGGTCGTTTTCAAAATTATTAAAAAAAAATATTTAGGACAAGTTTTCAGATTGATTGAAAGTCTCTAAAAGTGGTGTATACGGTTAAATCGGATTTATCCATATGAAGGCAGGACAAGGTCAACTTTAGTGTCAATGATGACAAGGTAACTGAAATCGATGATGGGAAGATTTACGAGAAGGATCGACCTCGAGAGTTCGAGATCTCGAAGTCAAGAAGTCGATCTTATGCTTAATATCGGTATGATATTCAAGCATTGATGATGAACCTTTCGGGCAAGTATGGATCATGACCTCGATTTATACATCAAGATATAAAGTCATGGCCTCGATATCGATATTGGCTTCGAGACCGATATCAAGCTCGAAGCTATGATTCTGAAACCAGCTGTAGATCTTATTTTTTATATATATAAAGCTGTAATAGTCAAATATATCCATTGAAACCCATAAATCACACTTAAAGTCAGGCGTACTGTTCAATCAACAAAAGTGAAAGACTTTTGTTGATTATGGTAGACTTTGTTGGCATAAAGGATCTTTCATTTCCCTATATATAGGAGATCCCCATCAATGTAAAGGATCATCTACAATTACATATCAAGGAATACAATTCTATAATTTTCTGATTGCTCTCTCTCTCTCTACTCAGATATTACAATCTTTCTTACTTGTTCTTTATTCATATTTTTTGTATCAAATACATCCACGTATCTATTATCCCACGTACAAATTCAATTGTGTTATCCGATTTTCGGGGTAAACAAGTGGATTTCATGACCTATGTGAAAATTATTGTTTTTCCTTATTTTCCCCCTCATATTAGTCCATTTGGTTATGTCTTTTCGACAGCAACAACAAATATATAGAAATTTTGCAAGTGAGGTCTGGAAAGGATAATATATAGGCAGATTTTATTCCTATCTTGTGAAGGTAAAGAAGTTGTTTTTCGATAGAGTCTCGACTCAAGGAGAGATGAAAAAAGAAGTAGTAACAATAAGTAATAACAACAACAACATAATAAAGAAACCGAAACGAATGAAACAATAGTAAGCAGTAAAGATCTAAACATAAGAAAATACGAGAATAACACTAACACATAGGAATAAAAAAGAAATACATTCGACTACCTAACCCTACTTCTCGACCTCCATGTCCGGAGTCATTGGTTATGTCTTTTCGTGGCCCTTAATTTCTTTAAATTCATGCGTCATTGACCATATAGAAACAGTCTCACAGTTTTCAATATTAATCAAAATAGCATATGAAACGTACTAGTAGAAGTTCAATTATGTCACCAACTCTCAAATTGAAGCAAGAGTAAAATTTATTGGATAATGTCATATTTCAATTTCAATGATAAAAAATATGATTAAAATTTTGACATCTTTGTTTATATATTTCTACTTTAGATGTTGTTGTCAATCACAAAAAAGCTAGAAACCATCTATGGTTGTAATATTCATGCAATTTTTACTTGTAGGTAAAGTATTATGTATGTGTTTACTCTATCAAACATTGAGAAATTTCATTGAAGTCATAATCATAATATCTTACTAATACTCATAAAATGTAACAAAGATAAGAGAAGAATCTTATTTTCAAATATATTATAAAAGAATTTAAGTAGCAGAAAAAACTTTTACACTAATATTAATGGGGTTATTAGAGATTCAAATTTTTTACGAAACTTGGTTGCTGAGAAATTCGTGATAGTACTAGATTTTAGTGAAGGTGAAGAACGTATATCGATAAGCTGAACCGTCAGAATTGACTGGTAAATCACACTCTCAGAAATGTGGACAATGCTAATGAAATTGTTAGTAAAACCTTTTGTCATTTATGGTGAGAATGAAAAAAAACAAAAAGAAGAAGGATGTTACTTTTTAATCTTGCAAAGGGAAGAAAAATCAAGAAACTTTCACACTTGAAAGTTGTTCAAACCTCTCATTAGTTTCACTAATCAAACAAATAAATATAAAGACATGAACAAGAAATCCTAATTCTTGAAGATTTTGGGTGAAGAGAATTAATTAAAAATCAAGAATACTTAATTGAATAATTAAGTGATAAGAAGTGAAGTTTATCTTTTATTTAGGAGGTAAATTCTACAACTCTGTTGAGCAACAAACTCCTAATAAAACTCTTTTTATTCTACTATTTCGGAAATACTTGGTAGACTACTAAATTTGAGTAAATCTACTAAATTTGGCATTTTAGGGCCATAAAACTGGAATTCTATTCCCGATTCCCAAATTTTCGTGTCCTATAACCCATGCCATGGCATGGGGCCAGGCGACTGGACCCGAATAGCCTAAAAATTTTTCAAAAATCACCTAAGGAACTATAATCATAGCCTCTCCATGACCGTTCCTTATTTTTTGGTGTTTTATAGCTATTAAACTGGAATTCTGCCCAATTCTCAGATTTTCGTTTGCTATAGCACATGCCATCGACATGGGATCGGGTGACTAATGGCGAATTGACTAAAATTTTGTCAGCCTATCAAAAACCGCCTATGGAATAATATTCATCGCCCCTTGCTATGACCATTCTGCATTTTTGGCGTTTTAGGACCATAAAACTGAAATTCCGTCCAATTTTCAGATTTTTGTGTACTATAGCCCGCACAATGGGCATGGGTCCCGGCGAACGGACCCGAATCATCTAATACTTTACCGGCCCATCAAAAATCACCTTAGGAAAAATAGTCTTCGCCTAGCCATGATTGTTTCTCGGTTTTTAGTATTTTAGGGCGATAAAATTAGAATATCGCCTGATTCCTTGATGTTCGTGTGTTATAGCCCATGCAATCGGCATGGGTACGGGCGACCGGACCGAATCGCCTAAAATTTTACCGGCCCATCAAACCACCTAACGAACAATAGTCACTGTCTCACCATGACCGTTCCTCGTTTTTTGACATTTTATGGCAATAAATTTAGAATTTCGTCCGATTCTCAGATTTTCGTGTGTTATAGCCCACGCCATTGACTTGGACCCGAATTGCCCAAAATTTTGTCGGCCTATCAAAAACTACCTAAGGAACAATAGTCATTGCATCTCCATGACAGTTCCCCATTTTTTAGCGTTTAAGGGCCATAAAATTGGAATTCCACCCGATTCTTAAATTTCCGTGTGCTATATTCCCACGACATCAACATGGATCAGAGCGACCCGACTCGAATCGCCTAAAATTTTACCACCCATAAAACATGATATAAGGAATAATAGTGATCGTCTCACCATGACCGTTCCTCGATTTTTTTATTTTTTAGAACCAAAAAATTGGAATTCCGCCCGGTTTTGAGATTTTCATGTGCTATAGCCCACATCATCGACATGGGTTCGGGCGACTGAACCCGAATCGTTCAAAACTTTGTCGGCCCATACAAAACAACCTAAGGAGCTATAGTTATCGACTCTCCATGATCGTTCTTTATTTTTTAGCATTTTAGGATCATTAAACTAGAATGTCGCACGATTTCAGATTTTTGTGTGCAGTGTCGGCTCCAATGTTATAGAAGGTAAGGCTTGTACCTTAGGCCCCAAATTCTGGAGGCCCCATTTTTGAAAACAATAGGTTTACATGTATTTAAAAAATAATATATAGTACTTTCAACATAAAAGTATAAATTTTAATATAAAAAGAAAGAAAACTTTGTAGATATATAAATAAAGTACTAGCTTGACTTACTTAAAAATGAGTAGATGAATAATTTTTCTAGCATTTTAATTTTTCACTTTTAACTCCTTCATTAGGTAACGTGTAAAAATTTACTCTCTTTCTTAATTTGTCCAAGTCAATCTTTCTTATTTCCAATCTCTTCATATATCAAAAAACTTCAATAGTTCTATAATTTTATTGCTCTATGAAGTCTTATCTAAGATTAACAATTTCTTAAGAATGATTAAATGATGAATTGGATATATTATTAATTGAAAATAAATTATTAGAAAAAATCAATTATAAAAAAAATTATTAACAATTTTATATCTCAAAAAGTTAGAAAGAATAAACTTCAAATAAGAACAATCTTATAACTTTCTTTTAAAATTTTAGGCCTCATATTAAATTTTGGCTTTAGGCCTGCATGTTCTTAAGCCATCATGTTCGTGTGATATAGCCCACACCATCGGCATGGGTCTGGACGACCGGAACCAAATCGCCCAAAATTTTGCCGTCCTATAAAAACTATTTAAGGAACAACAGTTATTACCTCACCATAATTGTTCCTTATTTTTTAGCGTTTTAGGGACATAAAACTGGAGTTTCGTCCGATTCCTAAATTTTCGATTGCTATAACCCATGCATCGGCCTGGGTTCGAGCGACCTGACACGAATTGCCTAAAATTTGTCGTTCCATCAAAAATCACTTAAGGAACAATAGTCATTACCTAGCCATAGTTGTTCCTCATTTTTTGGTGTATTAGGGCAATAAAACTGGAATTCTGCCCCCGATTCCCAGATTTTCATGTGCGTCCACCCTATCGACATAGGTCCAAGCAATTGGATCCAAATCGCCTAAAATTTTGCCGACCAATCAAAAATCACCTAACGAGCAATAGTCATCGCCTCGCCATGACCACAACTCGTTTTTGGGCGTTTTACGGCCATAAAATTGAATTTCGTCTGATTCCCAAATTTTCCGTGCAATAGACCACAACATGAGCATGGGCCGGGCGACCGGACTCGAATCGCCTAAAATTTTACCGACCCATAAAAAACGGCCTAAGGAATAATAATTATCGCCTCACTATGACAATTTATCCCTTTTTGGCATTTTAGGGATATAAAAATAGAATTTCGCTCGATTTTCACATTTTCGTATGCTATAGTCGCGCCATAGGAATGGATCCAGACGACCAGACAAGAATCACCTAAAATTTTACCGGCCCATCAAAAACCATATGAGAAATAATAGTCATCACCTAGCCATGATCGTTCCTTGATTTTCGGTATTTAAGGGCCATAAAACCGGAATTCCAATGGATTCCCAAGTTTTTGTATGTTATAGCACACACCATCAGTATGGGTCCGATTAACCGGACCCGAATCACGTAAAATATTCATTGTCTTGCCATGACCGTTCCTCATTTTTTGGTGTTTCAGGGCTATAAAATTGGAGTTTCGTGATTCCTAAATTTTCGTGTGCTATAGCTTACGCCATCGGCATGGTTCCGGACGACGGGACCCAAATTGTCTAAAATTTAGCCGACCTATCAAAAAGTGCCTAACGAACAATAATCGTTGTATCGCCATGGTCGTTCCTCATTTTTTAGTGTTTTAGGGCCATAAAACTGTAACTCCGCTCGATTTGAAGATTTTCGTCTGCTACAGCCCACGCTATCGATATGGGTTCGGACAACTGGACCCGAATCACCAAAGATTTTACCGGCCCACCAAAAACCACATAAGGAATAATCTTCATCTCCACGCCATCACCGTTCCTCATTTCTTTGGCATTTTCGGGCCTGAACTAAAATTCCGCCCGATTTCTAGATTTTCGTGCGTTATAGCCCACACCATCAGCATAAGTCAGAGTGGCGGACCTGAGTCGCCTAAAATTTTGCCGTCCCATCAAAAACCACCTAAGGAATAGTAGTCATCTCCTCGGAATGACCTTTCCTCATTTTTTAGCGTTTTAGGGCCATAAAACTGGAATTCCGCCCGATTCTCAAATTTTCAAGTGCTAGAGCTAGCGACCAGACCGAATCACCCAAAGTTTTACCGGCCTATCAAAAACTATCTAAGGAACAATAGTTATCACCTCACCATAACTGTTACTCATTGTTTAGAATTTTATGGCCATAAAATTAGAATTCCTCTCGATTCTAAGATTTTCGTGTGCTAGTCCATGCCATCGGCATGGGTCCAGGCGACCGAACCCGAATCACCAAAATTTTTCGGGCCCATAAAAAAATACCTTAGGAACAATAGTCATCGTCTATCCAACAATCCTCATATTTTGGCGTTTTAGCATTAAATTAGAATTCCGCCTAATTCTCATATTTTCGTGTGCTATTCATGCCATCGGCATGGGTACGCGCTCGAATTACTTAAAATTTTGACAGACCATCAAAATCACCTAAGGAATGATAGTCATCACCTTTCCATGATCATTCCTCGCTTTTTGGCGATTTAGGGCCATAAAAGTAGAATTACGCCAGATTCCCAGATTTTCGTGTGTTCTAGCTCGTGCCTTCTGCATGCTTTGAGGCGACCGGACCCGAATCACCTAAAATTTCGTCGGCCCATCTAAAATCACCTAAAGAACAAATTCATTTCCTCTCCATGACCGCTCTTGCGTTTTAGGGACACAAAACTAGAATTCCGCCCGATTTCTAGGCCCACGCCATCGTCATGGGTCCGGGGGGAACTAACATGAATCGCCTAAAACAATTTGGCCTATAAAAAATTACCTAATGAACAATAGCCATCACCTCGCCATAACGGTTCCTCGTCTATTGGCGTTTTAGGGCCTTAAAACTGGAATTCTGCCCGATCTTAGATTATCATATGCTATAGCCCAAGCCATCGACATGGGTTCGGGTGGCTGGACCTGAGTTGCCTAAAAATTTTCCTGCCCATCAAAAATCGCCTAAGGAATAATAGTCATCGTATCGCCATGATGGTTCCTTATTTTTTGGAGTTTTAGGGCCATAAAATTGAAATTCCGTCTGATTCTTATATAACCTACGACATCGATACACCTAGAATTTTGCCAGCCCATCAAAAACTACCTAAGGAATAATAAGTATCACCTTGCCATGACCGTTCCTCATCTTTTGGTGTTTTAGGGCCATGAAATATGAATTCTTCCCGATTCCTAGATTTTCGTGTGCTATAGACCACTCTATCGGCAAGGGTCCGGGCGACCAGACCCAAATCGCCTAAAATTTTGCCTACCTATCAAAAACTACCTTAGGAACAATACTTATCGCCTCGCCATGATTGCTCCTAATATTTTGGCGTTTTAGAGCCATACAACTGGAATACCATCTGATTCTTAGATTTTTGTGTGCTATAGCCCACGTCAGCGGCATGGGTATGGTGACCGGACCCGAATCACCTAAAATTTTGCCGGCCCATCAAAATCATGTAAGGAACAATAGTCATTGCTTCTCCATGATCGCTCCTCGTTTTTTGGCGTTCTAGTAATATAGAACTAGAATTCTGCCTGATTCCTAGATTTTCGTGTCCTATAGCCCATGCCATCGGCATTGCTCCGAGCGACCTGACCCGAATTACCTAAAAAGTATCTGGCCAATAAAAAACCACCTAAGGAAAATAGTCATCGCCTCTCCATGATCGTTCCTCATTTTTTGGCATTTTAGGGCCATTAAACTTGAATTTTGCTAGCCCACGGTATCAGCATGGGTCTGTGCGACCGGTCACGCATCACCTAAAACTTTGTTAGCCGTCAAAAACCACCAAAGGAACAATAATCATTGCTTTGACCATTCCTTGTTTTTTGGCATATTAGAGTCATAAAACTAGAATTTCACCCGACCCCCAAATTTTCTTGTGCAATAAGCACGCCATTAGCATGGATCCAGGCGACCGGTTTCGAAGCCTAAAATTTTGCCAGCGCATCAAAAACCACCTAAGGAACAATAGTCATCACGTCTCCATGACCCTTCATTTTTTTGCATTTTAGGGCCATAAAACTGGAATTCCGTCTGATTTCCAGATTTTCATGTTCTAGCCACGCCATCAGTATGGTTCCAGGCGATCGGACCTGAATCGCCTAAAATTTTGATGGCCCTTCAGAAACCACCTAAGGAACAATAGTCATCGTCTCATCATTAGCATTCCTCATTGTTTTGGCATTTTAGGGCCATAAAACTGGAAATCCGTCCGATTATCAGATTTTCGCGTGCTAGTCCACGCCATCGGGATGGGTCCGAGCAAATGGATCCAAATCGTCTAAAAATTTTCCGGGCCATGAAAAACCACCTAAGGAATAATAATCATCGCCTCTCCTTGATAGTTCTTCATTTTTTTACGTTTTAGGGCGATAAAATTAGAATTTCGTCCGATTGTCAGATTTCCAATGTGCTAGCTCACGCCATCGGTGTGGGTCCGAGCGATCGGACTCGGATCACTTAAAATTTTATCAGCCCATTAAAACCGACCTAAAAAATAATAGTCATCGCTTTGCAATGACCGTTCCCCATTTTAGGCATTTTAGGGCCATAAATCTAGAATCCTGCCCGATTTCCTGATTTTCGTATGCTATAGCCCGCAAAATCTGCACGCATCCGTGCGACCAGACAAGAATCAATGAAAATAAACTCAAAAGTCATGGTGAAACAATGAGTGTTGGTCACCAGGTCGTTTCTTATGGACCTCTGCGAAATTTTAGGCAAATAAGAGTCCGTTACTTTTTTTTTACAAAATCGGCATGTGCTAATACACATGAAAAAGCGGATATAATCATTAATTCATATTGTATGACCTCGAAATGCAAAAAAATAAAATCAAAAGTCTTGGCGAAGCTGCGAGAATTGGTCACTAGGCTATTTTATGTGGACCTGCAAAATTTGAGGGCAATCGGAGCCCATCAAAAAAATTACAAAATAAACATTTGCTAATACACACAAAAAAGTGCATATAATCATAAATTTGTGTTGCATGACCTTGAAATGCCAGAAAATAAACTCGAAAGTCATGGCAAAGCAATATGTATTGGTCACTAGGCTGTTTCCTATACCTACAAAATTTTAGGTTACTCAGAGCCCGTTAGAAAATATATAAAAGCAGCATGTACTAATACACACGAAAAAGT
Organism: Nicotiana obtusifolia; assembly: GCA_002018475.1. Classification (NCBI taxonomy): domain Eukaryota; kingdom Viridiplantae; phylum Streptophyta; class Magnoliopsida; order Solanales; family Solanaceae; genus Nicotiana; species Nicotiana obtusifolia. Next base: position 120,242 of record MCJB01046225.1, read on the forward strand.
AGATATAATCACAAATTTGTGTTGCATGACCTTGAAACGCCAAAAAATGAACTCGAAAGTCATGGCGAAGCGATAACTTTTGGAAACTAGGTTGTTTCTTATGGGCCTATAAGATTTCAGGCCAGTTGGAGTCCGTAAAAAACATTACAAAATCATTATGTACTAATATACACAAAATTGGATATATTCATAAATTCATATTGCATGATCTCGAAACATCAGAAAATAAACTCAAAAATCATGAAGCAATGAGTATTGGTCACCGGGCCGTTTTTAATGGACCTACAAAATTTCAGGCCAATCAAAGTCTATGAAAAAAAATTCTACAATATCAACATCTATATAAAATCGTGTTGCATGACCCTAAAACACCAAAAAATGAACCCGAAAAATCATGATAAAGAAATGAGTATTGGTCACTAGGGTCATTTTCTATGGACATACGAAATTCCAAACCAATCTGAGTCATCAAAAAAAAATTACAAAATCAGCATGTATTAATACACACACAAAAATAGATATAATCACAAATTCATGTTTCATGACCTCGAAAAGCCATAAAATAAACTCTAAAATCATGGCAAAGCAATAAGTATTAGTCACTAGGCTGTTTCTTATGAACCTACGAATTTTCAGGCAAATTGGAGAATTCGTAAAAAAAAAATTATAAAATCAGAATGTACTAATATACACGAAAAAAAATAGATATGATCATAAATTCGTGTTGTATGACCCTAAATACCAAAAAGTAAACCCGAAAGTCATGGCGAAGAATGAGTATTAGCCACTAGGCCGTTTCCTATGGACCTACAAAATTTCAGGCCAATCAGAGTTCGTCAAAATTTTTTTACAAAATCAACATGTACTACACATGAAAAAAATGGATATAATCACAAATTCATGTTGCATGACCTCGAAACACCATAAAATAAACTCTCAAGTCATAGCGAAGCGATAAATATTGGTCACTACCTCGTTTTTATCCATTTATGAATAAATGGATATGATCATAAATTCGTATTGCATGACCCAAAAACACTAAAAATGAATCCGAAAGTCATGTTGAAGCAATGAGTGATGGTCACTAGGCCGTTTTGTATGGACCTACGAAATTTCAGCCCATTCAAAATCCGTCAAATAAATTCTACAAAATTGGCATATACTAAGCCATTTATTAGGGACACATAGAGGAATGATAGAGGAGTAGAGGGGAATGGGGGACCATAGGGAACCATGAGTTAACTAGGCCGATTTGGTGAATTTCCTAGCTAGTTCAGCGACGGTGAAAGGCGGAGAGGTGGGGGTGTACGGCTGATTTGGGTCTTTAGGATTATGTGAACCCAGTGACGGATCCAAGATTTTAAGGTCGTGGGTGCTCACTCTCTGGCTATATAAAAAAGTTGGTTCATGCAAGAATCAATCCCTTGACCACTTCATATTTGTGCGCTCTATTCTCATCTCTTAACCAAAGCACCCAAAAGATTTTTTGTTTAATGGGTGCATCCTAGTTCTTTATAACAGTATTCCCTGTATTTTCTATATAATTATACAGAGTTTGCCTTCGGGTTAACGGGTGCTTCAGCACCCGCTACTCGAAACGTGAATCCGCCCCTATGTGAACCTAAATATATAGGGGATCTGGGTTTTATGGATATTAAGGTTTTTAATCAAGCAATGTTAGCTAAAATGGCAACAAGGTGAGAATAGCAGATATATTGCTCAATCTAGTTGTAATTCTTTCTCTAAACCTTTTTGGAATTATTTATGGGCTATGAATATTAAATATAAACAAACATTTTCTTAAAAGATGTGTGCTTTAACACTTTACCTATGAGTGATATTTCTGAAAGAGAATGAATCAAGTTAATGGTGTATGTAAAAGATGTGGCTTAGAAAATAAAGCTGTAGAACATATGCTGTTTAATTGTTCCAAATCTAAAAAAATATAGAAACTGAGTCCTGTTGATTGGAATGATATTGATGGTATTACTGATTTCTCTAGTAGAATGATAAGATTAAGAAGGCAAACAAATGGTCTGATCCTGTTATGGTGTTAAATTTATCTTCATCATCATATGTCGTATTTGAAAAACTAAAAATCTTTGGTATTTTATTAATGAAAAAAGTGAACTTCATTGTTGGCCCATGTGAAGTTTATTTTGATGACTGACAAAGGAACTTAAGCATGAATCGGGTCCATACATAGTGTGCACAGACACAAGCAGATTCGAGCATAAGGGATGCATGTGAAAGGAGATAAGCTTTAAGTTGTTATATCTGATATCTCCTGATGAAAAATGTTGCATAAGTGATAAGGAGAAGGACTCCTTACTCGAGAGAACTATATCCTAGATAACAGAGGAGTGAGAAGTTGGAAAATAATTAGAACTCTTCCACCATGGAAGAGTATAGCATTAGAACTCTAGTTATTTCTTATTATACTAACTCTATAAATTGTAGGTTGTTCTCATTCTACAGGTACATACAAACGTTGAAGTTAAACTTGAGCTGAGAGCAAAATACCAAGGCATTTTGCAAGTAATTCTTGTGTCATTCAAATATGTGAACTTGAAGCTACATGAACCAGATAGAAGAACCAGCTCCAAGTGTCTGTCTTTTATTCTAGTTCAATTGTAGTAAGGCTTTCAAAACGTACCTTTCAGCTTTATCTAGATGCAAGTGTATTTGGTACTCTGAGTATTCAAGTTAGAGTTAACTTGAAGTTGTCGCAACAATTAGAAGCTGGTTGCTACAACGAGATTAGAGGTTTCCACGTAAAAGTACCTATGTTCTTTACTTTCCGCATTTACTATTTTCGCAACAGTAGTATAAGGAACACATAGAAGAACCAGATCCTTCTGTAATCAGTGCACGCAAAAGTTGAACACCACACAAATCACCCCGCTCTTGTGTGGCATTAAAGTATAAAACATCACTCATGATGTCGTTGCAAAAGCATTGTTTGAATATAATGAATTAATTGAAATAAAGCTTGCTAACTAACCAAATGTACTTTACAAGAAAAATATGATTCTTCACTAACTATGTCGGAAGATGGAATTTGTTTATTTGTGGATGCAAGGCTACATGTTGAAAGAAAGAAGGCAAGTATTGGTTTGGTTGCTATGAACATCAAGGGTACTTTGCTTCATGCTCATTGATCCTAATTCAGTTAGTTGGGAAGGCCATGATTGCTGAGGCGTTTGCAATTAGGAAAGCTATTGAAAGGGCAATTCAAAATGGATGGAGGAATATATATATTTTCTCTGATACAAAAGGGATAGTAGATATGTTAAAGAAAAGTACGTCCCCCACAAAGGGGGAGGGAGTCGATTGAACATCTCAGCCATTGGCGGGAATTTCGCCGGCATCCGATCCCCAATTCTTGTTCATCCCAGATGATCGTGTTGGGTGAATTGTGACCTCGTACGATCGTGTCGGGTGAGCAACAGCTGCTTCGTCACAGTACTTACTTATGGGCTAACAGGTCGGCCTAGGCTATCCTCTATCGGGATAGATATGTCCCTATGAACGACTACGCCGCTCTTTATATGTTTTGGCCACGTCCCTTTCCGCTCCGCGAAGGCTTCTCGGGACGTTGAAGTGGCTTGTGAACGTATTTGAAACATGACTTCAAACTTTGAGCATGTTTCTTTTGTATATATTTCTAGGATGTTTAATTCTGTTGCTCATAGTTTAGCACAGTTTTCAATTTCAAAAAAAAAAAGAAAGAAAAAGATATTGTATAGAAGGAGAGAATAATGTCTATTATTTAAAGTTAGAGAGCAGTGTGATTTTTAAAGTAAAGTTTGGAACGTAAGTGACAAATAAAGAAATAAATAAATAAAAAGGATGGAATTATAAACCCTTCTTGCATTCACCCTCAAAAAACCTCCACTCTCTTCACTCGACACAATCATCCTTTTCGCTCTTCAATTCTCACACTAGATCCTATCTTTTTTCCTCAGTTTTTTGTAATCCAAATCCCAAATTATACCTATCATGTTTTTACTTCTGTAGAGTACACTTCAAGCGATTCTATTAAGGTTCTTCATCTCTCCTTCTTTATAAAAATGTTTTTTTTTGTGTGTGTTTAGGTGTGAAATACAAAGTGGGCTTTTGATATTTTAGGTTATTTATATTTTATTGATAAACATGTGTTTTTTTTTGCTTGAACTTTGAAATACAACATGGGGTTTTGATATTTAAGGTTATTTCCTCTTATTGATAAAAATCTGTCGTTTTTTGTTTGTGTGTGTGTTTTTGAGAGTGAAAGTGAAACAGAACTCGAGTTTTTGATATTGAAGTTTTTTCTTTGTTATGTTGGTTTCTCATTGAAGTGTTTGTACATTTCAATAAGATTGTTTTTTTTTTTTTTTGATTAGTCTAGATTGGGTTTTCTAATTATTTTATTGTAATTTTTTCTTTGTTGTTGTGCTATTCTATGATGTTTACGTTTTGTGTGAAATGGTTTGGTAGTTTGGTTTGGAAAATGGAGGTGAAGAAATTGAAGTGTGAATGTAGACTTACCTGGTACCGCGGGAGGTAGCAAAAACTGGTCTGGACCCCATGGACACCAAAGAAAAAAAGTGTGAATGTTGTGAATTTTGCTTCATTTATGTTTGAGCAAAGTGGGAAGTCCAGTTCATGGCACTACAATCTGTTTGATGGGGATTACTTGTAGGGTGACAGAGCCAATCTTGATGTCCCTAATTAAAATTGAAAAGTGTGTGATATGTTAGCATTAGGGAAAAAAAGGAAAACTATGTGGGTACGCTAGATTTAGACTGGTCTTAGGGTGCTTGCATTTTTGATTGTTTGTTTTGAGCTTTTTGTCTTTTTTAGGAGCATATCTGAGGTTAACGTTTTATAGCAGCTAGAAAATCTGGAGTTCTTTAGGGGTCAAATATGCAGCTGTAGTGCATTGTGGTATTCTATAGTCTGTTATGCTGAGCATATTATGCATTTAAACACCATTTTTGTATTAGAAGAGGCAGTTGCTCTGTTCATAAGCTAAAGAGTTGGTGAACTAGTAGGATTCAGAAGATTGGTCGAGAATTGGTTCTCACGTGATTTGCGTTTCAGCTTGAACGTAGGTCTTTGAGTCGTAAAATAATGTAAAGTTATTGAGTAGGGTTTTAATGGTCACAGCTCAATAAGGTGGATTATTACAGCAGATATGGCCTTTCACTTGTTCCATTAATTCCGTGGATTTCATACTTCTTATTCTTCTGATTTTGGCTATGCCATGGAATTTATGTGGTCCATGTAAAGCATATAGGAGATTAATGAAGGCCAAAAGTATACTGGATACCCTGCCTCATATTCATTTCAGTTGCCTTTTCTATGATTTACGATCTATGGAATTTGTAAAGAGCTCTTTATGTTGTAAAAGGAAAGAGTACTCCATATATTACTATATATCTGCTAAGGCTTTTCCTTTTTAAGTGTAGTAATAGCACAAGTAGTAGTTTATACTGTGGCTTTTACCTGCTTAAATTTGGTGGAGTTTTGAATTGCTGCCTCTTTTGTGTCTATGAGCGCTTGAACTAATCTCTGTTGATTTAGCTGTCTAATGATTTAAATTCTTACTGTCAGGATTGGATTCAATATTAGATAGGTAACTTACATTGTAGGGTTTTTTTTCTTGAATCAATAGTTTGCTTGCAATTGGCTATGATTCCAATTGGATTGATTTCTTGACCACAAATGTATTGCAGGTGTTAGCATACCGAGTACTGGAGTGTGCTTAAAAGGAAATATGAGCGCCAAATTTGAGCAGGCATCTAGCCGCATTCAGACGGCTGCTTCATCTGCAACATCATTGAGCAGCCCAAAGATCTCTATGTTTGCCAATAAAACTGGATTTGTGATACCAAAAAACAAGTTAGCAGGTTCATTGGTTCCGGTATATCGAGGAGGGAAAAAAGGAGGTAGTGATTCTGTAAATGAAGAGAGCAGTAAACTGGTTCAAAGGAAAACCAAGTGGGGCCCTGATCTTACGCAAGATACTACTGTCAGAAAAGCAAGAGCCTTGGCATATCAGGTGCTTTAGAATGCTTTGAATATATATCTATTACACTTTTTATTGATTTTTACGTTCCTTTTAGTCTTTCTACCATCAGAAAGAAATAACCTTTATATTCTTCATCAAAGAATATAAACTGCCACTAATTCCAAACTCAGCATTGCAGGGACGTGTCAAATACACTTTTTTGGCGCTCCTTCAGTCTAGGTAGCACAAGTTTCCCATATAAACACAAAAGAATCGTAACATCGACATGCCTTTTCCTATGAAATCCAAAACATGGCCAAAGGGCACTGACTGCCATAAAAGTTAACTGTAAACTATGTTATGGAATATGCATAAGTGCATGCTTACACACAGTACGTGCAATAAGTCTATACTTATGATTTGTGATGAATAAGTGTGTACATATTAATTATCAAAGTGTATACACATTATGTTACAGTGATCAATTCAAAACAGTAGATACAACATAACCACACATATTTATGCGACATGAGGATCATCTTAGATTTGGAGTTGATGGTTGTTCCTGTTCTTCTCAAGTGGATCGTTTCTTGAAGAACTTTATAATAGATTCTATTGAGTATTGACTCCAGCATCCCAATAAACCCCCCCCCCCCCCCCC